>PVJL010013264.1:0-33093 GCA_004026885.1 Lyroderma lyra
GCTCCTTTTTCTCTGGTTGGCAGTCTGCACGGCTGCAGCCCTTCCAGGAAGACTTATTCCTTCCCCTGTGAGTCGGCGCACCCAGGTCCCCGGGGAATGAGGTGAGGTCCCCAACTCCAAGGACTGGCAAGTGGAGGCACGAGTTACGACTAGAAGCGCGAGGCCAGGAGCCACGCCGGCCGGCCGTCTCTGCTCTCCGCCCAGCAGCCTGCCTGGCGGGGGGCTCGCCGGCCTGGCAGCCCCTGGGCTCCGAGCAGGCCCCCCACGTGGGAACACAGTGACACCACAGGAGTGCCTGTGCTTCCGGGCCAGACTCCGGTCGCACAGGGAGCAGAAGGCGCATCACGTGGCTGGTGCCGAGCGTACTGAGACACTGCTTCGTTCCAGACCCTGTGCTGGGCCGCGTGGGAGGGCCACGACGATGCCGTTCACAGCCCTGCTGCCAAGGGCACGCCGTGTACCCGTGCAGGTCACCTAGCACGGCCGTCAGGGCTTAGAAGCAGAGTGGCATGAGAACCTTCTGGCCCCGCGAGGCCACATGCATTCCCAGGCCTGTGCCGTCCGTGCCCGCGTCAGGCAGGGTCACGGTCTCTCTGTCAGCAGCTGGGACGTGCCTACACAGGGACCTCTGGGTGGTGCTGGCACGAAGTATTTAAATAAAGAGTTTTATGGTGTGAGTGGGCTGAAATCTGTGACACTAATAGACATTTTACTTTTTAACAGCAAATATCAAAGTTAATTGAAGCTTACTTTTCATTCTCTGCTTTTAACCCAATATTTTCATTTTAAAAAAGAAATCATCTTCTATTTTCTTGAATTAAGAGCAGACTTTCACTTTTTTCTTGTCTGATTCTTGAAAAAACAGAAGCCAAAACTCCAACCATTTGTCGCTGCATGCAGACTGCCACAGTTGGCTTGCTTTCATGCCCGGTTTCTTCCCGTGCCAGCCCCTTACGCATTTATAACCCTGCCGTCACACGACTTCTCATGTAACACGTATGTAATGTGTGTAATGCGAACGTTTTCTCGTCGTTGAAACTGTGGGTACAAATTTATGGCTACAATAGCATAACCTATGTGGGATTTCATGGTCGTTTCTCCCATTGTCAGGTACTTAGGTTGTTCCCATGTTTGATTATCGTAGATGCGACGTAGGGACAGCCTTGGAACGTGGGGCAGCCCCCCTCCGCCCGCCCGTACCAGTGCTGTCGATTATGTCTCTCGGGCACGTTACCGGAGCAGGAATTACTGCCTGGAAGTCATGAAATATTTATCGCTCTTTAAGTTAATTTCAAACCTCGAATCTACTCCGTAAATGGGCAGTCACTTCCCACCAAACGTCAGACCCCACAAGGGCCTGAAGGCTGCGAACCCCCAGGGAACCTCTGCCTTCAGGGAAGGGGGACCCCGAGTACAGGGCTAAGGAGGACACTGAGGAGCCCCCGAAGGGCCTAGGCCATGCCAGCAGGGACAGGGTGGCAGGGGGCACTTCAGAGCAGATGGCGACATGGAAGCTGTGGGGGGTCTCACTCCCCCCCATGGTGGAGCTGAGGGGGCTGTCCCCGAGCTGGGGTGTCCACTGGGCAGCCGAACCCCTCTGCAGATGCCCTGTGAGCTGATGCTGTTCTAGACGGACTGCTGCGAGGAGCCCGCGGTGACCACGGGTCAGGACGTGTTCGCGATGCAGGCCGTCTGTAGCTCCTGAGGTTTACAAACCGCACGCTGCACTTGCTCTGCGTTTGTGCACTGGCTTTTGCCAAGTACACCTGGGGGACACTTGGGTCCGTGTTGGCCGGCGGGTGGGTCACGGGTCTCGGTAGGAGAAGGTTCTGTGTGATCCCTCGCAGGCCTGCCAGCCGGTCCTTACCTCCCGACAGCCGAGTCTGAGTGATGGCACCGCTGCCGGGACCTGCGGGCCCAGGAGCCGAGGGGCTTCTCAGCAGCCCGCTGGGGGTTAGTGGGTAGAAGGCCAGGGCGGCTGAGAAAGGCCTGGGGCAGAGGGCGGGGTGGCGTGGGTGTGGGGTGGTGGGTCGTGGGGACCCCGGGACCTGGCACGTGCCCACAGAGGTTCTCCAGCCCCGGAACAGCCTAGGTTTCACCAGAAAGGAGAGCGCGGGCTGGTGTGTGCCTGGCAGTGCTGCCGAGGAGGTGCAAGGGCTCATCCCAGGTGTGTGTGGGGGTGCTGGCAGGTGCTTCCTTTGTGTCCTTCGGCAGTGCAGTGAGTGTCCCTAGACTGGGTCTGGAAGGCACAACTGCGGTGGCTGATGCCCAGCGGCCTGATGGACACCACCAAGGCCCGGAAGCCACAACAGCCTTGCACTGTGGTCTTCTGTCCTTCAGTGTCACGACCACAAAGCCAGAGTGAGGACTTGGAACCGAGACGTAGCCCGGAAGTCACGTCTTAATCATGACCGTGCTTAAAGTATTTCTAATAACTGATTTGATTTCATAAACAAAATCGGGTTTGCAAAAATGAATTGAGTATTTGCAGTGGGACGTGTGGTGATTTTCCGGGGTCTCGGAGCCACGTGTCACAGGCCCTGCTTCGGTCATGAGTCTCCCTGTCACCGAACTTTGTAAGTTACGCTATTTGCCTGGGGGTCGTGCAGACCTCTGACCTAAGTGGGAGGGGGAAGGGGAGGAGCTCCCCAAGACCCAACTTTGACTTGGAGAGGATTCGGGAGAGGTTCCGGGGAGCCGCATCCTGCTGGGGCTTGTCGAAAATTTGCACGTGAGTCAGTGATTACTTGAAAGTCAGGGCGCCCTAAACTGTTACGCCATTTGTACAGTGTTTAATTTACATGAATTTCTGCATTTTTACATGTAGTAATTAATCTTGTCTTACTGACAGATGACTCCCAATGACTGATTTCAAGAGACATTATGTCAGGTACTTTTTAACCCTTTGTTTTCCTTTGAAAAACCTCATCCTGCTTTGGGGTGCTGCCAGGGGCAACTCAGGAATTTCTGGGGGGTGAGAGGGCTTCGGGGAGTAGCGGTGTGGGAGGGGAGACAAGATGGTGACCTTGCCCTCCGGTCCTACGTCTCCGGTAGCTTTGGGGTGAACGATGGTTGAGGGCAGGCTGAGAGCACGCCCTCTAAGAGCTGGTCCCTCACGGATGCTGATCAAAGCCACGCCTGAGCGGGCCCCAGGCATAAGAAACTGTTTCTTTCTTTAGGGGACAAAGTAGAAATCCCTTCATTTTGCAACTTGTCACCCTAAATGACATTTTATACGTGGATACTGTCCCAGTTACATTTTAATATTAATGGCTGATAGGAAGGTGGATGAGACTCAAATGATTCTAAAGCTCACCTGTGATCTTGGTGTCTTCTGCATAGGCTTGTGTCACTTAATGAGTCAGAGGGGAATCTGGTGCCTACCCTGTTGATGATACATGTCAGTGTCCCCGTCCCACGTAGATGGTGGTGACGTGTCAGTGCCCCCGTCCCATGTAGATGGTGGTGACCACCCCACAACATGCACCTTCTCATCATACATGTTCTGATTGGCGTTGCTCTGACTGGAAACACCCATCTTCCCAAGCATGAGCGGCGAGTGTGGGGTCACCAGGTCCCCCTGTGTGCAGAGGTCCCCAAGCCTCTGCCCAGACCAGCTCCACTTCAGGTTGGAGCCCCAGGATAGCAGGTCTGAGGTGTGGGTCACCCTCTTCTTCAGGCTCCAGCTGCCACGACCATCCCAGAGGGCAAGGCAGGGCCCTTGGGGAGTCCTGCCATTCTAGTCCCTGAGTCCCGTGCCCCTCACTGTCTTTTTCAGAGAAAATATTCAGGTCCATCCTGGCTTGTAGTAGCAAAGGTCTTTTCTGTCTCATGGTCCCTCTGCCCTCTGCCTGTCCCTCGTTCCCGCACGGGTGTCATGACTGTGACCCTCTGTCTGTCCTTTGTCCCCACACATCTGTCATGACTATGGCCCTCTGCCTGTCCCTCGTTCCCACGTGTCTGTTATGACTGTGATGTGACCACTGGGCCTTTTCTCCCCAAAGTGCCTCCCACAGTTCCCAGTGGAAAACAGCATGGGTCCTTCACGGTCCCCACTAGACACCCATCATGTCACCTCTGTGTGAGCATGTATACGCGTGCTCACGACTGTGTGCACACATGTCCATGGATGTGAGTGTGCACAGAGTGGGTTTATGAGGGTGTGCATGTTGGCATTGCTGCACGAAGGCATGTGTCTTCCCTGTGTGACGTGTGAAGGTGTGGCTGTTCCCATCTGTGGACTGCTGTGCTGTCCCCATCGTAGCACTTGGCTCCTGTTACCCATCTCCTCCGTCTGTGTGTCCATTATGCACATGGCAGTTAGTGGCTCTGTCCCCTTGTTGGTCACAGTCTCATCGTATTTTAGCAACAGTAATATACTCACCGGATTTCAACAAATCTTTCCCAAGGCCACGGTCCTCGGGGTATTAAGTGACACCTGCCCTCCGATATCACACCTGCAAGAGAAAGCCATCATGTGGGACACGTTTTATAAGCGAGGCTGCTGAGGCGCTACATTCAAACAAATTAATTAGGCAAATTCGGATTCGGGGACTTCCAGCAGCTGGCCTCGGCCCTGTAGCCTCACCTCTTCGGGGCAGTGAGGGCCGCTCTCTATCCAGACAGCGCTGCGCAGGTCCTGCGCGCGCACCGCGTGCATACCCACAGCCCTGCCCCGGCCACACGCACAGCCCCGCCCCCACGGTAGGCATAGCCCCGCCCCGTCACATGCACAGCCACGCCCCCACCGCCTGCACAGCCACGCCCCTACCACCTGCACAGCCACGCCCCCGCCACACCCCTGCCGCACCCAAAGGCACGCCTCCATTGCATGCACAGCCACGCCCAACAACCTGCCCTGCCCCACGCACAGCCCCACCCCGCTGCGTGCACCACTGCGCCTGCGGCATGCACAGCCCCGCCCCCACCGTGTGCATAGCCCCGCCCTGCTGCACACAGCCACGCCCCCACCGCCGAGCCGAGCCTTTTGTGATGCAGCGCGTGAAAGCTGCTTTAAAGTCCCGGTAAATTACACCCCTGGTTTCCCTCTTCAGTTCCTTTTTGTTACTTTTTCAAAATATTCTATTAGTTTTGTAACGTGTGAGCTCCCTTTTGTGAATCCATGCTGAATATCTTTAATTAAATCGTAACTTTCTCTATTTTGTCTCTGATTAGTGCTTCCAACATCTCCTGGCCGCCGCGCTGGGCTTACTGGTGTTTCGTTCCCTCCGTCTCCCCCGGAGCCACTGCGGGACGGGGTTGCCGAGCCCGGGCCTCCGTCCGCCGGGGCCTCGCCGGAGCCTCGCCGGGTCTCGCCGGGGTCGTGGGCGCGTCTGAGAGGCATTTGCTAAGCGTTCCCAGGTCTCGCCTCCTTTGGCACACGCTCAGAGATGGCTGCGGCCGGGCCGAGTGTCCAGTCCCCGGACACAGGCTGTCACCCGTGCTGCTGTGACGCTGACCTCCCGTGGGGACGTACGTCTCTCCTTGGGAAACGCCGTCAGCCCACGGCGCTGCTCGCGCCTTCTCTCATTCTCCTGAGCAGCTGTCACCCCCGTGCCTACGAACCGACTCCGGGCCTCCTTGCATTTTCGGAATCAGTCCCAGCGCTGCCTCGCCGAACCCTAAGTTCAGAAGTCGGCACCTACTTTCCTAATGGCCGGTGATCACAGCTTTCACTCAGGTTGGGGTGCTGAGCCCTTGGCAGCTCTGCTCCCCGGCGAGGGGGATGTCCTGAGCCCCCTGACAACCAGCCCAAGAGAGACCGGCTCCTGCCGTGGTGTTCAGGGACTGTAAAGCTGTGCACGTGTCCTAGAAGCCTCTCCTCTGAGGGCAGCGTCAGCTGGGGGGCTGTCCCTTGCATACCTTCCGAGCGGTGTTGCTGGTCCCCTGTCACTGATGGCTGCGTGTCTGCTCTCCAGTGGCAATCCCACCTTCAGGTTGTGTGGCAGACTCATCTCGTGGAGGTCCCTTCCTCTGCTGTCCGTTCCCAGGACACATGTTAAAGGGCCTCCCATGTAGGAGGTGCATCTCCAGTGGCTTTCAGATGCTCACACGAGCAGGTGCCCCTGGCCAAGGGGGGCCACGGGGAGGGGTCCATGCCTCAGTCCAGGGCGGGTCTGTGCCCCGGTGCAGAGAGGGTCCGTGAACTGGTGCAGGACAGGGAAGTCTCTTTAGATGCCCAGTTCCCCCCCTCGCTTGACCTCGTTTCCTTCTGCAGCACCCGCGGCCCCAATCTGCTCACAGTAACAAGGCTCTCAGGTTGTAAATCACACCAAAGTGAAAGGCCAAATCCTTCCTGTCAGACCAGGAGCCACTCAACCCCCATGACACCAGACAGCCTGTGCAAATGGCCATCACGAGGGGACTGGCGTGTGGGGACCCTCCCTCCAGACCGATCGCCAGCCTTCTGTAGGGGCCACTCCCCAGACTGAGTCGCAGAAACAATCTAAGTTCAACATGTCAGCAGAGTAGGTGAGAGTCATAAAGAGTCCTCATGACATTGTGTCAGTCAGAAGGCCCACATCCGTGTCCCTTGTTGTGAAATGGCTGAAACTTGCACACTCACGGAGATTTGAAATTTTTAAGGCTTAATAAAGGCAGTGTATACATACTCTCCAGGCAGTTTTTAAGAACTGCATTTAATTGAGTCAAATAACATGTTACTTTGGGGAAAAATGAAGATCATTTAAACTGGTTCTTTTAGTTCAAATGATGTCTTTTTAAAAACCCGGTTGCTCAGTGCAGACTGGTTGACGATACCACCCAGGGACAGCGATGAGAAGCTGATGGCAGGGGCTGCCTCCAAACTTGGGGTTTCTTTTTCCCCTACTGCCGTCCCTTTGCCTCGGGGTGATGGGAGGGGACATGCTGGGCTCGGAATCCTAGGGTTCACCGAGACCTGGAGACCCAGAATCTGCACCGTGTCCCTGAGCAGGCGACAGCTGCCCCGGGCAGGGAGCACAGTTCCAGAAGCCATTCATAGATGGACTTTGTAAGCACAAGTCAGAGACACAGGTGCTTCATAATAATTACTTGCACATTTACAGAATCGGACATTCTGTCATTTAATAGACCTAAGACTAAAAAGCTTTTGTCTGTGAAAGGTGACCAATAGAAAAAGAGTTTGGATTATATGATATCCCATAACTTAATCATATGGCTCTTAAGAGGGGACATACACAGCTGTGTCTCACTAATATGCATGCAATATGTGTAAACTGATACGCTTTAATTCTAAACTTGTTTTTAGCAGGAAGAAAAAAGCATTTAGATGAGGAACATTAAGATTCAATATTAACCATTTTTCCCCCTTTGGGCAAAATTATTCATCACTTGATATTTATTAAAGCAACATTTTTCGCTATAGTGAGATGCATCCTGCTGAAAATTTTCCAAACATCCTTAAAGTTACATGGCAAAGTGAAAAGGAAGAGAGAACAGACAGCAGCCCCTTTTTGGCCACAGAAAGACAATGAACTTGAAAGGTGGACCTTTGCTTGTTCTTTTCAAGCCCAAACCCCTCCTGACCCCCAGACCTGGTTCTGGGGCAAAGGTTGGAGTGATCTGGGGGTGCTGTCTGGCCGTCTGCCTCTCCTGTTAGGATGTTTGATTTGTTCACGTACTTTGATGTTTTAATTGTTAGTCTCTACTGGTCTAATCTGAATTACTTAAGTATATTTGCTTTAATAATCTTAACAATAAAAAACAGCAAAAACAAAACAAAACAAAACAAAACCTAAGACAAAGGAATTGTAGATTAGAGACTTTTATTTTCAGGGCAAAATGATACGGATAAGTGAACATCAACTGACCAGAAATTATTTGCTTCTGTCTGTTAGACACGTAATGGAGTCATTTAACTAGTCAAATTAGAGCCGCAGAAATGCACCATGCTTCATTACTGAGTTCGAATGGGCACCATTTTACATTTACGTCAAAAATTATCTCATAGCAAATTAATGTTTTCATTGTGCCGATCGCGGGAGCCACGCAGTGCTAGCACCACCTAGGGGCCGCCGCGAGAACGCCTGGCAGGGACCAGGGACAGACAAGGGCACCGCCAGGCCGGGGGTGCGCCCGCGGGCAGCGGGCACTCGAGCCCCGGCCCCTTCTCCAGTACGAATCTGGTCGCTGTAAGGGCCTGGGCTCGGGCGACGACGTTAGGTTCGGAGGGTGTCCTAGGGAGTTCCCTCAACTCGGCCGAACAGGAAAGGTGGCCAGCGTCTGTCTCTGCAGTGTCCCCAAGTGCTGAGGCTCTCTGTTCCTAATTTTCACACTTGGCTGGAGTTTTTCTCGCGCCCGCGCCCCGCTGCGGACTTGTGTTATATGCAGCCTTGGATTTTAGCCGAGTTAGGACTTCTGTAAGTAAACAAGCAGGGTCTTGTTGTCCTCCCGTGTTGTAAACTGGCACCTTCTCTTTTGTTGCTGGTCAAGATTGCTATCTCCAGGAAGATGACATTGTGGAAGCTAAAAAAACGCTGCAGCCGGTGACCGCCCCCCTCAGAGGGGTTACGGAGGTGCGTAGACGTCCCGGGAGTTCTGGTCTCTTTTCACCTCGGAGAGAAATCACTCGGGATTAAACCGCAAGCCCCTCCCCACCAAAAACGTGTACCGAGACGACATGTGGGCGCACCCTGACGCCGGAACGCTGGTGCATATGGTCAGAGCACAGGCAGCAGAAAGAATCGAAGCATATAAATAGCACCGAATGCGGGGATATTTCAAGACAATATTGATGTCTAAAATACATGTGAATGACTGAGTAATGATCGAGGCAGACATAATTCTCAGTACAGCCAGAATCTGGCCTCCAACTCCGAGCTTTAAATTCTGCAGAAGACATCTGTTTGCTGAGAAAGCCTCACCAACAGCTGCTCCGATTAGAGGGGGGTGCTGGGCAAGGTGGGGAGCTGGCAGGTATGGGACCCTATAGACTGGGGTGCAGGCCAGCACCCATCCTCCCTCAGCAGGCACAGGGGGTGGCACTGCTCCAGCCCCGGGCGAGGGGATGCCTGCCTTTCTGAGATCTGAGTATGCGATTCTTCCCACAGGCCCCCAGCACCCCCAAATGGCCATTAGCGCTTAGGTGCTGACAGCCGGTGGCCTTTACCTGTCTGCCCTAACTTGTTTGTCCGGCTGCTGTCTTCCTGGTCGTAACTCTGACCCACGCACGCTGGGGCACACGCGGCGGCTGCATGGTTTCTAAACAGAACAGGATGCTCAGGTGGGACAAGAGGGGGTGAGCCCAAGTCAACAGCATGCCACCTATTTTACTCGTAACTGGGAGTCACAAATGACCCCTTTTAATTAAAATGCTGTCTGCCAACCTATTTTGCAGACCAAAACTAATTTTTTTCCTCCAAATATTATCAACTCTCCAGTTTCTACAAAGATGCTGCATTTTCAGATTTCCAAGACAGGATCTCCTTTTGAAAACAAATACTTGTTGGTGACCGTTTGGGCCTGCTCAGTACAGTGTGTTCGACCCATGCTGTGCTGAAAAGTTCAAGAGTTCCGCAGTGACCTCAGGGGCACAGACAGGATAAGGAAAGGCGAGGAGGCCGGGCAGCGGCGGGACGGCTCCCTCCTGCTCTGAGGGACACTGCATGTGTGCGCACGTGTGTGTGTGTATGTGTGTGCATGTGAGTGTGTGTGCGTGTATGTGTGTGGTGTGCACATGTGAGTGTGTGTGTGCGCGCGCATGTGCATGTGAGTGTGTGCACACGTGTGGTATGTGCACATGTGTGTGCATGCACGTGTACGTGTGTGTGCATGTGCACGTATGCACGTGCATGTGTGTGCATGCATATGCGCATGCGTGTGCGCACATGTGTGCGTGTGCGTGCATGCGTATGCGCGTGCGTGTGTGTGTGTGAGTGTGTGCACACGTGCACGTGCTTGGGTAAGCTGGGGGTTCAGAGTTTCTCTGAAGCAGAAGCAAAACTGTTAAGAGCTGCTTACAAGTCCCGGGGTCTGGCCTTCCTTTAAAGCGCAGCTTCCCGTCCGCTCCCGGACGCCGTCGCTGAAATGGCCATGTCTCCCGTGCTGTGTTTACTGAGGCCAGGCCGGAGGACCCCGTAATTTATAACCATCCCTATTGGGTTTTATGTAATAACTTTGGAACTCATATAAAGTAATGATCCACAAACTCTTTTAATGTTCATTATAAAATATGAAATATTTCTCAGAACCATCGCAATTATGTGACCAGACATAACTGCTTCACACATGAGTAAATACAGGGAGCTTTAACATAACTTTATTATCTTCCTGTCTTTTCTTCTCATTGATGTGATAATACTGTTTTAATATTTTTCTAAAGAAAAGTTAAGTAATTTTAGAATCTCTACTGAGGCCTGCTTTATTGGCTCTTGTAATGGAACTCTCAAATCTAATTGTATTTACGCCCAGGCCGACACCAGTAAGTGTCGCGAACGGAAGGGAGATGCCCCCGGAGCTGTGTGTTCTGTAATTATCGATAGATGTGTCTCCGCAGACAGGGCCCGGGGACCTGGGGACAGCCGCAGAAGCAGAACGGGGACTCTTCGGCAGTCGCGGGAGGCCCCGCCGAGCTGAGTGGTGCTTCTCCACGGGGCCCGGGCCGGGCGCTGCGCGCCACTCACCACGGAGCTCTGCCCCTGGGCACCGGGGTGTCTGCCGCCCTCCGCGGGGTCTGGGGCCCACAGCAGGGCACTTCCTGGCTGACCTCTGAGGAGAGTTTTCCGAGGATGCCCGTCCCCGCGACTGGAGCTGAGTGGTGCCATGCTGGCCGCTTGACCTGCGTCGGGGCATCGGTGGCGGGCCGCTCTCCGCGATGTGGCGTCCGCGGCAGCGGGGGAGGCAGGGCGCGCATTCCGGAAACCCTGGGTGGCCTCTCCTCCAGGACCGCCATCCTCCTGGCGATGGCGGCTAGGTCTGGTCTGTAAGGACAGGTGGAAAGGACAGAACAAGAGGGAGGGTCTCACCACCCTGTGCCCCCGTGCTCCCCAAGTCCCGTCTGCCAAGAGCACATCACCGCAGGTCTGCTGGGGACAAGACCGAATCAGTGGATGTGGGAAGGGTCCCTGACACGACCGCCCCACCCGGCTGGCTGGTGCCCGTGCCACTGCCCTGGGGTTCCTGCCGCCTCCCCACACGCCCCAGCCACGCGGCGGTGGGGGACACAGCTGACCGGAGGTGTGGAGGGCGAGGTGAGGGGCTCTCAGCAGCCCTGACGGGCTTACAGGGTGGCCCGGGGACTGCAGCCAGCGCACAGACGTGTCTTGTTTGGCTCCCGTGATACTTAATACTTGTGTCTTCAGTTGCAAACATTCTAAAACTGTGAGATTTTTACTCACAAACCCAGGTTTCCAGGTTCTCTGAGAAAAGTGGAGCACTGGGGGCGGCGACGGCTGGACGGGCGGCCTAGTCCCCGCGCCTGCCCCCGGCGTGGTCCGCCGACACGGAGGCCCCGCACAGGCCAAGGGCGCCGCTGGGCCTGCGGCTCATGGCTGCGGGGTCTGCGGCCGCGTCGGCCCCACGCGCCTCCACACTCTCTGGTCCTCCTGAGCAGGCCACTGAGTGACGTTCTCAACGGATTGTCCGAGGAGCCCCGTCCCTGCGGCCAGCACCAGGCTGCAGACGAGGGCTCATGGGAAGGCTCGTGACAGCAGGGGGGGCCACGGTGTCCCCAGGCTGGGGGGTCCGAAGGGGAGGAAGCCCGCCATCCCCTTGGGGCAGCCCGTGGGATTGGTCATCAGCAGGACAGTCACCCAGTCCCAGGAGGGCCATGTCAGGGGTGTCACAAAATCAGCAACCACGTCCCTGTCCCGTGGTCACCCGTCCCCAGTCACTTCCAGAGCCACTGGGTTGTGTTGGAGTTAGATGGCAAAACCCAGACAGGGTCAGCGTTTGTGGTGCCAAGGACATGCAAAGGGGGACACCTGCGTCCAGTGCGTTCGTGGTGTCACTGCTGCTAGTTATGGGGTGGAACTAAGGGGAACCCTGAGAGCCTTCACTTCCCCTAGTGGGGGGCTGTCACTGTGACCAGCTGCAGCCTGTCACTGAGCTGGTGGGGCTCGGGTCCTGAGCGAGGGACAGCAAAGCTGGCGTGGGGTGGCTCTGGGGGCCGGGCGGTGCCTCTGACCTGGTTGAGCGGGGCCTGCCCTGCGGGGCTGAGCAAGGACGGTCCCAGCGTCGTCACCGTCATCCCTACGCCGAGTTCAGGGACGGAACCTCAGTGACTTTGACCGTCGCGTGCTGGGTAGAGGCGGGCCCTCCTGCTCCCAGGTTCCTGAGCCCACGTCCTGCAGGCCACCAGGTGAGGCTGTGGGGGTGACTCGGGCCTGGGCTGCGCCCCCGCAGACGGGCGGCTGGTGGCACGGAGGTTGTCCCTCTCCTGTGAATTGAGGTGCCTGCTCTTGGCGCTGTCATGGGAAGGACCCGCACCAGCCCTGAGCGGGTCGCGGGGCGCTCGGAAACAGGACGCCCGGGCTGGATGGCCGGCGGCGAGGCGGGCCTGGCTCAGAGGGCCTGCTCGGCCGGGAGCGGACTGCACTGGCCCTCGGAGGACACGGCCCCACGTGTAGCCACGTGCTAGGGGACCCGGTGGCACCGGGAGTGGCTCCTGGCTGGGGACACTAAGGGTGAGGCCAGGCCTGCCCGGAAGCAGCTTGCCGTCCACCGGGGGGAACCTCAAGCCCGTCAGTCACGTCGCTATGGAGACAGTGAAGGCTAAGTCAGAGCACGCGGCGGGGAGGGTGTGAGGTCGGCAAGAGGACGCGGGGACAGCCTGGTCCCGGGGCGGGAGCAGAGGTGTCCTCTGGCCTCTCTGGTGTCCGCTCTGCCCAGTGACAGGCTTCGCTGCCCACGGCGTCCACGGCGTTGGCGAGGGGCCCCTTCGCTGCGGGGACGGACCCACGCCGGGCGCTGTCCCCTGTGTCCGCTGGGTCACTCACAGGACGGCGGCAGCTCTTCGTGTTCGGGAACTTTTATGGGGACTTCAGCCTGTCCTGGTGGGGCTTCTGTGTCCCCAGCACGTACGACGCCACGGCCGCGCCAACGTCCAACACCAGAAGCAAATCCCTTTGGGGCGTTTTTACACGTTACAGCGCAGGTAGCCCCCGGGGTGCGTCCCCAAGCCCCTCTGCCGGGGTCCTGCAGTCTCAAGGACAGCCCGGCCCGCTGCGGCTCCTGGGGGGTTGGCGGTGGGTCCCGCGTCCCCCGGGCGGTGGGTGTGGCTGTGGGTCCTATGCACCCCCAGGTGGTGAGGTCTGCTTCCTGTTGCACATTCCCCAGAGTCAGAAAGCTATGAGTGTCACCCCTGAAGTGGTGGGAAGTGTGGGGGGCCACCAAGTCAGTGCCCTCTGCTGCCGTGTACTTGGGGGGCTTTGTTCTGACCTCCCTAATGCAGTGAAGCCAGCTTCTGGTCTGACCTGCTCCCCACGTGCAGGAGGGACCTGCGGGTTCCACGACCTGGCAGGACATTGAGAATCTGTCTCCTAGCTCGCCTGCTTTACGGAGCCTCCGTGTCCCCGAGTTCAGTGCCAGTGCGCTGTGGCCGTCCCGTACGCGCCGTGGGGGCCCGCAGGTGAGCATTTCATCCCAGACAGAGACGGCGCTGGCGTTGAAAATGTGCAAAGACGGGGTTCGAGGGCGTTCACCTGGGCGGTGGCGTGTTTGGCCGTGCTCGGCAGCCCGCACCCCTAGTCCAGCGATGTCCTCAGAAGTAGGAGACGTGAGATGCCGGCGTGGTCAGAGCACGGGCGCTGGCACCAGTGGGTTCCAGCTGGGGCGCGATGCCAAGCAGGTGACCGCAGCTCACGAAGCCTCAGCTGCTCCCGAGTCCCCAGGCAGCGGCGCTCGGGGCACCTCCCGGGGCACCAGGAGAAAGCAGGGTGTCCGAGGGAGCCGTGGACACACCCCTGCCGCCGCCCTTCCCGGGCCCCCTGCCTGCTCCGTGGGCGCCTCTGTCCGGCTGGGGCTGCCTCGCTAGCTGGGCCTCCGGCCGCGGGCTCCGCTCTGGCACCTCGTCCCGTCCCGCTGTGTCCGCCCCCTTTCCTGCAGACCCCACGCTGCCCGCCTGCTGCGGGCTCTCAGCATGGAGCTCCAGCCGCGTGTCTCCTCCAGAGCCCCCTAAGCCCCTACGCGACTTCTCCACGGGGACGACTCACGACGATGAGTCTAGAAGCTTCCCCTCCACACGCCGTCCAGCCCACCAGAAGGCCCGGCCACGTCTGTCTCCAGAACGGACCCGCAGTCCCCGCCCGCCCCCACGTCCACGTCCACCCTCCCAGTGGGTGCCCAGCGCCCCCTACCTGGGCTCCGCTGACCGACTGGACGCTCCCCCAAACCATCTCCTGCCCTTAAGCTGGAGTGAGGTTCTAAAGACATCCACTGGGGACGTGTCCTCTTAACAGCTTTCAGTGCCTCTGCTCCCCTTTCCATTAGAGCCCCCCACCCCGGCCACAGGGCCCTGAATGCTCAGGTCCCCCCACCAGCCTCCAGCCTCAGTTTCCCCAGTGCTCCAGCCCCACCGTCTTCTCCGATCTCTACCACCCAGCTCTGACACCTTGGGGCCTCGGACCACAGATGTCACCGGCTGAAAGGACAGCCTCTGCCGCACCTCAGCGCACAGGCGCACCCACTTGGGCTCCGCCAGGCCGGTCACTTACCATTCGTCGGGTCTCCCCCGAAACGCCGATCTCTAAAAGGCGCGTTGCGGCCATCTGCCCCAGGGTGGCGTCTCACGCCATCGTCACCCTCCATCCCTCCCCGCCTCACTTCTGAGCGGTTATCAGAATTGCTGTGTTCAGTTTCTTCATCATTTTGGGGGGGGGGGGGGTTCTGATCCTCCCACCAAACAGAACTCCAGGCAGAGACCACGTCTGCCCCGCCCCCTCCTTTGTCCCCGCTGGGTACCAAGTGCCCAGCCCGCAGAAGAGGGTCCGTGTGCACGTCCCGAGCGAAGAAAGGAAACCCTGCGTGGAGGGGAGGGAAACGTGTCGCGTGGGACCTGGTTTGGGTCAGCGCCGGAGCACACTTCCCATGCACAGAGGTGGGTTCTCGTGTCCCGGGTGGGCCCGTCCTCGGCGTGCGGGAGCCTCAGTGCCAGGGGTCGTTCCGACCGTGTCCACACGGGGCAGCTGCTCTGCGCTCTCGGGCAGCACCGGAGGGGACGCCCGCGGATGCGGTCCCTGCCATGAGCCCGGGTTTCGGTCCCCTCCTGCCCCCAGCCTAGTGGCACACGGGCCGTGGGCATGTGGGTGTGTTGCACGCGCACACGTATGCTGTGGTCTGTGGTGGGTGATGGGTGATTTCATAAAGCTCCATGTACGCCTCTTTGGAGAAAGCCACCAGACAAATCTAAAGGATTTAATGACAAATGTTGGTGACAGACATGGTCACCCCACTTCTCTGTGGAGATGTGACTGTCAGCTTTTTGTCTCTGGAGACCCACAGATCTGGGTGCTTCCGAAGAGAAGCAGGGCGGTGCTTGGCGAGAGGGCGGGCAGAGGGCGCGTGCAGACCCTGCCCGAACAGCCCTGTGCCAACGGCTCACGGTGGGGCGCGTCCCTTCGGAGAGGCGTCGTCCCACGGCGTCCCCTGAATGTGTCACCGAGAAGCTGTTTGTGTTGGCCAGTGCGGAGAGGTTGCTTAGCCCCGGGTGACACGGATTTGTCCCCATCCTGCCACCTACCTGTTTGTGTCACGGTAAAAACATGCATGTTGTAATTCTCTGATGATAAAACATATAAATGACAGAAAGGGACTCTGGGCCTAAAAGGAAATCTATAATGCAGGACGAACCGATAAACTAGCAAATGTCTCTCTCCGTTGTATTTCAAGATTTCCCGAAGACACGCGAGAGCCCTTAGCTGTCCCTGAGCAATCAATTATTCAATGAACCTCCTTCCCATGGAATGTGTATTTGCTAGGACTTTCGGAAGCGCCGGCCGTAGCGGGGTCCCCTCGATGGGAGGCTCCGCGGCCACATGGCCTGCGGACTGGACTTGGGCCGCCGCGACTGACCGTGGAGGCTGGGGATCCCACCAGGGCTCCCAGGTGGCGTGGGCGTCAGTGCGGAGGCCCAGCGTGGCGCTGCGTTCGCAGGGAGTGGACGTACGTGCGGGTGCGGGTGCGTGTGCGTGTGCGTGTGCGCGCGCACGTACGCACGGCCCCGCCTCCCGCACGCGCTGCCGCAGCCCCGGCACGCGCGCGCGCGCGCCGAGCCAGGGCGGGCCCACTCCCGACTTGCGCTCAGCGTCCCCAGGCGTGGGCGCGTCGTCGCGGAGGCCCCCGGTGACCGGGGATTCCCGCTTCCGACGTCGTCCGTTTAGACAAGCTGGGACACCGGCAGGGAGGCTCGGCCCTGCAAGTTGAAACGACAGTTCCAATTGAAGGCACACCTCTCCTGCTCTGCTGTGTCCCGTTTTACTTTTCTAGAACCGTCCCAGGCAACCGAAGGTTCGTGAGCCTGTGCGGACGGCTTCTCCTGCGTGCCAGTGGGTGCAGTCGGGCGGTGGCCGCGAGGTCCTTGCGTGGCGGACGTCAGTGGATGGGACGCGAGGCTCAGGAAAGCGTGCGGTGTGTCGCCGGGCAAAGGCTGCGGCAGGTGCCCAGGTGGCTCCCCAGCCCTGGACATGCGCGCAGGCCGGCCGGCGAGGACCGTGGTGCAGGGGGCGCCGGGTCCCCGGAGGCTGGGGCAGAAGTGCGTCTGTGAGCAAGACGTCAGGTGCGTTCCGCCCTCACCCGGCAGTTCCAGCTCTAGAAATCCATCCAGAGAAGAGATGCGACCCGGGTGGAGTTTCCTGCGGGGAACATCCTCTCCAGTGGGGAAACCTGCAAGCACCTGTGCCTGCCCAGGACTGGGGACCGGGGTTACCCAGCAGGGGCCAGGCACAGAGCGCGCAGCTCTGGAGCCACTTCATGCCACGGGGAAGTGTGACAGTACCTGTGACATTTGGGGAAGCGTGCATTTTGTGGAAATACTGAGCAGTTACGCTCATGTAGCTACGCATAGGAAAATACTTAGCGAAATACTGCACTTGGAAGCGTAAATTCTATGAAACAGTTGTGTGTAGACAGTTATGCATAGAAAAAAGACTTAGTGAAATATTATCTTTTGCAGCATACGTCTTGTAAAAACATATCATATCGTAATGCATATTTAAAAAAACAAAACGCAAGATGAACTTTCATTCAGAATGCCCAGGGAGCGTGTCTAAGGGTGAGAAGACGGGAGAGGACCTTCCGTCCTGTCTTTGTGCTGGTCCTCATGTTCCAGCCCCTCTGCAGTGTTCGCCCAGGGACTCCTGAAGCTCTTGAAACGAGTGCTGCTTAACAGATGAGCGGGGAATTACGGCTGCACCCAAGTTTCCTGTGAGGTTGCCCCTGGCCCCAGCCTGCCCCCGGGGCATCCGCCCCCCACCCCCTCTCCACTGCGGCTCTCCTGGCCACAGCTCAGCTGCGGGCGCTGGGATGGGCCCCGGAACACGGCCATAATCAAGATGTTAGCAAAGGGTCTCTGCCCCGAAAACTCCCGTAAACAGGCCGCCTCTGACCTCCTTAATGCGGGAGCACTTTAGTAATCTGCGCCTAATGATTTTTTACATTAAACCCCAGCTTGTGTTGGGCCCTTGTGCGGCACAGTAATTTAAGAACAGTCATTTTGCACATTCCGATCCCATTATGTTACATTGTTACTGAATAAAGACTGGTATTATGTTGCTCCCATAAAGGGCAGAAGTGGCCTGAATTTTATCTGCTGAACGAATCAATCTGGATTATGTCAGCTGAAAAGAATTGCGGCTGCAGTCTCTGCAGATGGGGGAGAGGGCGGCGGGGTTTTTGTTGTGTGTGTGTGTGTTTTAATGTATCCGTGAGTTCTGAATACGCGAGCTAAGATAATACCTCGTGGTGACTGAAAAGTAGTTCTTCCCTCTTATTTTTCAGCGAGGAGGGTACCAATTATCATTTCAACGTGGGGTATTAGGAGATCAATTGGGAACGAGGGGGCCGTTTCCCCCTGTTAATACCGCGTTGTATTGAAGCCGGGGGCCGGCCCGCGGGGCTGTGGGAAAACGGTGGAGCAAATAATGAGGCAAGCTGAGAAAAAAGGGCGAGGGTGGGGCTTGGCACGGGATGTGAACTATTCATCAACAACTCAACGAGGATGATGGAGATAATAAGTCCTCCTTAAAGGAAGGGGAGGGTTTTTTTTTTTTTTTTTTTTGAAGCACTAGCCCCCCCTGGGGGAGGAAGGAAACGCATTTAACCCTCACTTGGTCCTGCTGCTCAGAGAGCTGATTTCAAACTTCCTGAAATCAGCCCGGGTTTTCCTTTGAAATGGATAGTGCGCATTTAAACTGTGTGCGTTCTGTAGCAATCAGTTTAAGAAAACAGTGTCTAATTTCCTGTCTGTCCGTAGCCACTTTCTTAGCATGCGGCGGTGTCATTTAATATCCGAGCTCGGCCCTGCTCGGCCCTGACTCACGGAAAGGCCCACGGAGCCTCTGCGAGGAGTAACGTCTGCGATCTTTGGACGGACCGTGCAGAAAATCGAGCGCTCACGGTGTGCTCTTGTTTCCACGCTGGAGAAAACCTCGGAAACCCGAAACTGTTGAGGATATGTATCCAGCGAGTTGCCTAAAATAACACAACTCCCCCCGCATTCTCTAAGTTTCCCCACACTCCTCCCGCCACCATTATGCAACCCCTTCCAAATATTTACCTTAGAAATGAATGGGCTTTTCTCATATTATTGTGCTCCGAGTTGCTAAATTTCCATTCAGCAGACCTAATTCCGCCATCTGCAAAGTTCTAGATTTTATAATACTTCTAAGCTGTTTCTAATCTATTTTTACTGCCTTGTTCTGCCCCGAAATGTCAAACAGTGCAGAGTAGGTCCTGGAATTAACATGACAGTTAAGAAACTTGGCAAGGTTTTACAGCAGACTGTGACATTAACAAAATACAGAGGCGAATGGGGAAATTAACATTAATGTATGCTTGCAGACACTATAAAAATCTATATGTCCACGCTCAGAGAATTAAAAAATAGGCATGTTTTTAGGATGATGCTATTAAAGACAGCTCTCCACTCTGAAGAGAAATTTCCATATGAAAAGTAACTTACTAGGAGCCCTGCCCTAATCCCCTCCGAGGGGGGGCGGACAACAGGTTCGGGGTCCCAGGTCAAGCAGGCACACGGCTGTCTGCGGCCGCCCCTTCTTTTCTCCTCCCTGGTCTCCTTTAATCTGTGATAAAGCCGCTTTGAAAGCAATAATAGCATTTTTTCACAGCTGCAAAGGAGATCATATGATAGATGTACCTAGAAGGGAGATCATTTCTTTAGATTCCCAGATTGAAAAAATAAATCACTTAGGCCCACTTTTAATTTCATCGTGGGAAGGTTTCAAACGGAGCTTATCCGGAGGGACCCGCCCCCTCCCCCTCTCTCTGCAGCTGCCAGACTCTGCCCTGCCCTGGTGGTTCCTCCGTGATTGTGGTTGCATACACGGTCGTGAACTTGACCTTGGGCTGCTGTGTTAGTGGTGTTTGAAAGATGCCAGGCTGCTTCCTAGAGGACAGGGGAAGCATGCAGGCTCTGATTGGATCGGCGGCCTGGGCTCTGGCGGCCCTCTTGTCTGTGTGACCCCAGGTCAGTTACTTAACTTCTCTGAGTCTCAGATTCCTCATCCGAAACCAGGGAGCTGCGTCCCTCCGTGGGTGGTCGTCCCACAGCACAGGCGTGTGGAGCCCCTGCCACATACCAACCCTGGTTTTTATTTGTTTTGAATTGAAGAGTGGGGACACCCAGTGTGTGGGGGTGGGTGGGTGGGGGGTGGGGGTAAACTCTGGGCCGTTGAACACACTCTGCTCCCTGTGGGGCCAGGGCCTGGGCGTCAAAGGGGCATCCTGCTGTGGGAACCTTGGTCCCTGTGTGCTGTCCACACCCCCAGCACCGCTGGGCTCCAGGTGTGTCATCTGCCCACTCCAGGCCTCCTCCACTTACCCACCTTTAACAGGGCACAGTGGTTGGTGGCTGCTGGGGGGTTCTGTGAGGGGAAAGCAAGTCCAGCAGCAGCAACTGAACAAACAAACACGGGAACGTTCAGAAACAATAAGTGCTGCGTTGTTTTCAGAGCGTGTGAAGACTTCGCTCCGCGGCTGTCTGCAGACAGCGGGTGGGCGGTGGGGGAGCCCCGCATGGCCGTGTGTGACACACAGGCTTCTGGGCCCTAGGAGCGCCCCTCGCCTGCCCCAGCCTTCCCGCGCGGGGGGCTTTCGGGGGTACTCCTTGCTGGGACCAGGCCTGAGGGCCGGAGCCAGCTTTTCCTCCAGCTGGACAAGAGCACTCCAGCAGAACTGGTGGGGATGAGCAACAGGGTGGGGGGCTTCGGCTTTGGGATAGAGGGGTCACTGGCCAAAGACAGGAATGTCTGTCTGCAGACATGCCATAGACTCGCGTGTGCAGGCGTGCTCACAGGCTCACCTGTGCCTGGCTCCAGGCGCTTGCTGCGGCCCAGCCCCACCCCCCAGCAGCAGGTGCAGCGCGACTCCGCCCATTCCTAGGGAGGGGCGGACTGGCTGCTCTCACCTCAGTCCACCAGCAGATGGCGCCCTCTGCGCAGCAATGACACCCGCGTTTGTGCTCGTTCGGAGCCTTGGGCTAGGGGGTCTCATGGGAACAGCCTGGTGTCCTGCGGGGAGAATCCCAGGAACCAGCAGCTGGAGACCGCGCTGGTCAGTCCCCTGCCTCCGAGCTGGGGCCCACAGCACCATTTTAATTTGTCCTTTGGTTAAAAAAAAAAAAAATTAAATCCAGGATACTTAACAGCACAGCAGGCTCTCTCTGCCAAGTCAGAGATGTGCTGGCACCAGACGCACGACCCAGGGACATAAGGGGACAAGAGCTCAGTGCCCTCTGACTGTGGGCAGTCAAGTGCTCTCAAGGCCACAGCCTGCCCTGTGAACTGGGGACTTCGTGTCAAAACCGCGTTGGCTTCTTTGAAGAGCGTAAGGGCTTCAGCTGTCTGTGGGTGCACAGCCTCCCAGCAGGGGGGGCCTTCCCCGCATTCGTCCCTCACACCTTGGGCAGGTGTAATCGTTCCCCTTTCATAGAAAGAGAAACAGGTTCAGGGCTGCGGGCCGTGCCCCACGAGCAGAGCAGAGCCCCACCTGTGCAAAGGGCCACAGGGGGATGTCTGGCCCAGAGCACCACCAGGCCCCAGGTGTGGGGAGGGGCACCTGGGCTGTGCTCCACGTCTCCTGTCCCGTGTCCATCAGTCCAGGCGGCTGGCCTGCGGGTGACGAGGGGTTGGTTAGGAGACCCCAAGATGACCAAGCAACAATGCAGGACGCCCCAATCGAGGTTAACTGGAGTAACCGACAGAGACTGTGAAACCACGTCAGAAGACTAGCTTTTAGGGGTTTTTTTGGGGTTTTTTTTTTTAACCACAAGAGAGAAAGTAATCCTACATTTTTAGGTTCCCAGACTAAAGAACACCCACCTGCTCCTGAAGCCCGGAGCACGTCTGGTGGTCCGCGATGCAGACACAAACACCCACCTGCACATTTGTCATGGCGGCAACAGTGAGAAGTGACAGCAGGGGGACAGCCGTGCACACCCAGCACATGCCGAGTGCCTCGGTGTGCTGGGACCTGTGCTGGGGACCTCACACACAGCGTTTATTTTATCCTCAGTCCCAGTGAAGTAGGAGTTATTCTTGGCCTCCTGTCACCAATGGGGATGAACCGGCCCAGAGGGGTGAAGCAGCTTGGCCAATGTCACACAGCGGCAACCAGTGCTGACTTGGAACGAGGTCTGCAGAGCATCCCAGGTTCAGAATGTGTTGTCTAAATCGCAGGCGACTTGTCCGTGGAGTGGCTGTCGTGAGCTACCAGGATTCCTCTTGGATATTAAACACAACAAATTAACTCTGCTTCACGGTGATGGTCGTGGCCACGTTTTCTCCCTCTCGAAGACGTTTTTGCAAAATTAGAATGTGTGCCCTAAGCGAGTTCCCCCGAGTGGCAGTCCCCCACCCGGGGACATGGGGGGATGAGAGTAGTTGAACCTCCTTTTGCTTACAGGGCGCTTCCTGCCTCCCTGGGCCAATCATGGGTCTCTTCCGGACCTTTCTCCGTGGCCCAGCCAGGCTATAGCCGCTTTCTGGCATGTGTAGGTGAGGGGGACCTCCTCCAGGGCCGGGGTTGAGGTTGGACGTCACCGTGGCGGCCCCAGCAGATTCTGAGGAAGGACCTCTAGCAGCGCAGTCAGCCAGGCCCCGTGGGGATGGGCAGCCCAAGGGCCTTGTTTAGGGCTGACCAACCCCCGCAGTGCAGCCTGGAGGCTGAGCCTTTATCGCAGATGCTGCCTAGAGCCTGTGCGCCTCCCTTCCAGGCAGCCAGGTCCCTGCGCGCCCCTTCCATGAAGTCGAATCACTGTGCAGATCACTGCGCGTTCCTCCCACGGGACGGATCACTGCGCGGATCACTGCGCGTCCCGTCCACGAAGTCGAATCACTGCGCGGATCACTGCGCGTTCCTCCCACGGGACGGATCACTGCGCCTCCCGTCCACAAAGTCTAATCACTGCACGGATCACTACGCGTTCCTCCCACGGGGCGGATCACTGCACGGATCACTGCGCGCCCTTTCCACGGGCAGAATCACAACCTCACCCACCTCCTAGCCAGGAGAAGCAGCAGTGTGGGAGGGTCCCAGTTCCAAGGCGGCGGGAAAGCCCTAAGTGCCATTGTCACTGGGGCCATCCACGTGCAGCAGCTGCACATACTCGCCCGGTCATTTTCCTAAGGGCCTCGCTGGTGCGAAGGGCAAGACACCTGAGGACCTTCTGTCCAGTTATGGAAAGGATCCCACCTTCGCCGGTCCAGAAGAAGGAGCTGGACCCCTCTCAGAGAGGGGAGCTCCGTGCGGGCAGTGGGCGTGGTGACGTGGGGGTCTTACATGCCTGGCGTCATTCCCATGGTATTCCATGGAGTATCCACGTGGGAACTGAGGCTTCTGGGAGCCATAGCATTCCCAGGGTGGCTGGGGACAGCGGCGCTTGGAATGTCGCGTTGAGGTGATGCCCAGGCTGCGCTGGTTTTGGAGAGGATCCGACACTAGGAGCAATGGTGGAAAATGCCTCCCGTGTGGCCGGACCCCCGTTCCCCGTGCCACCCGCTCCCCGGTTCCCGTGGGGCCGGACCCCCCGTTCCCCGTGCCGGCCCGCTCCCCGGTTCCCGTGGGGCCGGACCCCCCGTTCCCCGTGCCGGCCCGCTCCCCGGTCCGGCATCCAGCAGGTGAGCTGTGCCGTGTGTTGGGAGGACTCCGGGAGAAGGATGACAGCTCGGCCCCCTGCCTGAGGGAGGGGCTGTCACATCCCCGCCCCGCCTGGCCCTCGCTCCTGGGAGGCTGTGCGTGGTCAGCGTCGCATCAGGGCGTCCTGGGAGCCACTTCCCAGCGCACGGGCGTCCCGGTTCCAGGACCTCCGAGCGCTGCGATTCCGAGGTGGCCACGAGAGGGCGCCCGAGAGGCGCGGGCCCCGCGTTCCCTCCTACGGAGCCCGGCGGGGCGGGGCGCTGGCTGCGGGCTGCGCGGGGCAGGTGGGCTCCGGACGTCCCCGCGCCCCGGTGTGGGGGACACACGGCGTGAAGCTGCTCTTGCTCTCGGGAAAACAGGAGGAAGGATCTCAGCTCCCCGCTGGTGCCGTGTCCCACGGGGACAGTGCGCTTGTGGCGCTCCTGCTGTGTAGCTGGGGGTTCACGCAGGGGACAGACCCCTGCTCGGACCCTCATGTCCGCAGAGCGGCTGTCCGCGCTGTGCTCGGTGCCCACAGGTCCGGAGTGGTGGGGTTGGTCGGCGCGGGCGTCTGCCGTCAGGCTGCCCCGGGTCGTTCTTGGTCCTCCGTGGCCGGTGGCCGTGGGGGCCACAGAGCTCTGCCCACCGGAAGGAGGAGAGGGCGGTGGCCGTCACCGCCAGCGTCCCGGGCGGGTGCGGGGACTGAATCCGCACAGGGGCCCCTCCCAGCTGCTGGTGCCGCCCCCGCGCGTCGCCTGCCTCGGGGGCTCCTAATTCAGGGTGCGGGTGCCCCCACACGTGCGTTCAGGCTCCTGAAGGCAGTGGCTGGCCTGATTGCAGGAGGAATCAACCCTGTGACAGTGACACGGATGGCGGACTTCCCAGGTGACAGAACAGCACGCAGTGGCCCAGGAGAGAGGGGGGCACCGCAGGGGGCTGAAAGTGGGCCCTGGAGCTGATGCCTGAAGCTGCTTTGGGGGTTGAGGCAGGGACAAGGGACATGGCTGGAGAGAGACAGAGGCCATGACGGTGGCCTGGCCCAGGCGGCTGTGTTACAGAGGGTGGGGCAAGGGGTGTGGGCAGGTGTCCCGAGCACAGAGAGGATGTGGCCTCGGACTGGGAAGGGGGCTTGTACCAGGGGCGTGGAGGCGGTGGGCGGTGTGCAGGACGCCAGGGCGGGTCCCAGTTACGTCTCTGGAAGCACTGGTTATAAATCAGCACTGGGGACATTTCTGCAGTGACGAGACCACAGCTGAGAGCATCCTTGCAGGCCCGATGGGGTGGGAGGGACCCCTGGGAGGCTCCGTGGGGATTCGGCAGGGGAATCCTGCCTCCCGTCATCTGCCCCGAAGTTCCCGTGTCAGTGGGACTCCGTGGGGTCAACACCCCGAACCCCCATCCACCCAGCCAAGGCCACGGCACCCACTGGGGCGTCCCAGGGACAAGAATATTTTATTCAGAACAAGAATGGTTACGTGGCCTGAGAGAGGAGGAGGGACTTCGCTTTATTGTGTATTGATGTGTGACTGCCAGCCAGCGCCTCCTGTTTGTCCAGAGAGACCACGACAGCCCCGATGACGCAGGGACTCCGGTTACTGTGCCCGGGGTCCCCGGGCCACTGCTACTGTGCTCCGTTATTCCCAAGCTCTGTGCCCGGACGTGGGATTGTATACAGTGACACGCGCTTGAAATAGCGCCGTTCATGCACACACACTGGTGAACGAGAGCGGGGAGAATCGTGAGGGCTGGCCTGGCGACAAAGCAGATTTGGGGCATTATTTCTACAGAAAAGAGTAGTTTTAGGTACAGAGACCGGCACGGTCCCCCAGGTCCTCCTTTCTGCGATGCCCTTCCAGTCGGGGCTCCGGCTCGCGGGGCCAGTTTGCGGCTCCGTCAGGAGGAGCGCTGGGGGCCCAGCAGAAGCCCTGGGTGAAGCACAGAGAGCTGCCACCACTCACCGCCTCTGTGACCCGAGTCGGGCGCTGCATTTCCGGCAGCATCAGACCCCAAGACGAGGCGCTGCTTGCCCCGAAGGCCTGCGAAGCGTGGGGGTGGGGAGGGGACAGGGAGCAGGACAGGAAGGCGCCGACGGTGCACGTCGGAGCTGTGACCACTGAGAGAAGGGGGTCCTGGCCTGCTGGGGGCTCTCCCAGCGCCCCTGTGGGGGAGCCCGGAGCTGTTTGTCCCACTGAGGCCCGGGGAGCTGGGGTGTTCGTGAGCAGCCCGCCCTTGCTCCGTTGAGTGGACACTGTCAGGGACCCTGGGGCTTTGGGCATGCGGGGGTGGGGGGGACAGCCTGTGGAGGCCCCTCAGAGCCTGTGACAGGGACCCTATCTGCTGGAGCCTCCGTTTTCTCCGTCCCCTGTTGTGGTCCTGCTCGGCCCCTTCCGGGATGACACACGTGACCCAGCAACGCTTGTGAGTGGGGGCGACGCTCAGGGCCTCTCCCCGGACTCTAGGACTCACCCCCAGTGCAGGGGCCGTTAGCTGCCCCCCACGAGGGTCCCGGACAACCCAGAGCATCCTCTGTCTCCCCGAAGCCGACTCAGACTTCCCCTCGCAGCCCGATCTCCCTCCCGGGTCCCCCGAGGACAGCACAGCTGTCACCAACAGGGCGCCATTGCACTGGCTGCCCGGGCACGTCCCAAATAAAATGGACGGCCAACTGGAGCCGCCCCGGCTGGCCCCCGAGGCTCTCCTCGCCACGTCCCCCACCTCCAGCCGCTGGTCCCCCCCGACTCAGGTCCCCGTGCTTCTGGCTGACCGACACGCAGCCCCTCCTTCCCACGTGGTCATTTGACGTTAACCGAACGCTCGTGTAACTAATAGTCCGGGTTTCTGTGGGGCTCCGGGCGCGTCACAGCCTGATCGGTACGCGTCCCAGCACAGACGGACGGACGAGGAGCCCCGCTTCGCCTGGCGCCAGGGCTCCGTCGGCTGTCAGTGGGGCCTCCCGAGACACCCCACCGGGCTCCTGGACGTGCAGGTGCGAGTGCGTTGCGCTCACAGAGACGAATCTCTGGGAAGGTCATGGGACGTCTGGAAGGGACAGACACTGTGTCTCCGAGAGGACGCGCTGTGCCCTGTGTGCCCTGGGCGGCGGGAGCTCAGGTGGTCTGGTGGGGACATCGAGGGGCAGGGCAGGGCAGCGCCGCCTTCCTGGGCGGTGCTCGTGTGGCTCTGGGTGTCACTGTCCCACGGGCTCTGGTCGGGCCTCCAGGGAGGGAGAGGCAGGGGGTGTCCTTCGTGTCCAGTGAGAGACGCCCTTCCTGTGGAATTGCTGAGGTTGGGGTCACCTGCCGGGGTTTCTCAGCTGCTGGGCTGAGGGCTGTGGGGAGGGGAGCCCGGGGTCGCAGGAGCTCTGGTGGGCTCCCAGCCGTGTCACCCACGCTCAGGGTCACCCCTCAGGGGGCGGCGTTTGCCCTCCCTCGGTGCCCCCAGCTTGTCCTGCCCGAGGCTAAGCTGCTGGACCCGGGACGGCACAGAGGAGCCCCCGGTGGGATAGCCCTGCCGGCACGCAGAGGCCGCCGTGGGCACTTGGAGACAAGGGACAGGAGCCCAGGCCAGGCTGGGCGCTCTCCCAGCGGCCCCCCAGCCATGCTCAGGGCCCAGGAGGAGGCTGCAGCAGGTCACGTGGGCACCGGATGGCCCCCCCACCCACCTGGCTTGCCACGCCCCTCCCCGGGAAGGCGCACCTCTGGGAGCCCACATGCGCTTCCCGGTCCCCAAGGGACAGAAGTGACGTTCTGGGCGCCCTGCCCCCCTCCATTTTTACAGCTTTGCCTCCTGTCACTACCTGCAGGGCATGGCCCGTTGATTGCAGGGTGCTCCTGTCCCGCCTCTGGGGACTGGATGAGCCGGAGACGCAGGTGCCCTTGGACACCTGGGCAGGGACCTGCGCCTGGATCCCACATCCCATTTCTGCAGCGTCCACGGGCCGGTGGGCCCCCCGGCTCTGCTGGCTCAGCATTCGGGGTGCACTGAACCTGGAGTCCCCACGATGGACCAGAGCAGGTTTCCGTGGCCAGTGGCCACCGGCGCCTTCTTGGCAGTGTTCTCTGCGGACTGGCGGGGGTCCCCACTTGGTTCTCCGCGTCAGGGGCGCATGCCCCTCGGACTGCTGTGTCCCGGCACCCAGAGCGAGGACAGACGGGGGCCTGGCGGACGTCCTGCTCCAGGCATCCTGCACCCCGACGAGGACACTCAGGGCTGCGGGTGACCGCCGCCTGGGGGCTCCTCGCCATGAACTGGGCGCTCGGTGGCGGGGTCCCACGTGGGCGAGCGCTTGCCGTGAGCCCCCAGCCCTGTAACGCGACGCGCGGAGCATTTCCCGTCTTCGGCGGCCACGTGGGAAACCCTGTGTGTGCCCTTCGCGGCCCCAGGGCCACACGTGGGCGGGCACGTGATGTGGCTCTCACCCCCAAAGCCCTCTCCCCAGCCAGCGCCCGCAGGTGACACGCCCCCGGACGGCGCCGTCCCACCACGGCGGCCACGGGCGCCCTCGCGTTCGCCGAAACCCGTTACAAGCCCATTGTCGTCGGAGATGCAGTTAATAAATGAAGGTAGCACAAAATACGATTTTAAATCAGTTTAATAAAATTATTCAAGTAGATTTTAAATCATTTTTACAGTTGATTTAACACTTGTGACTGGTTTATAGATTATGATATAGGATGGTGTTTGCATCTTTGCAATTTTATTCCAATTTAGAAACAGTGCAAATATTAATTTTTGCTTCAATAATGGAGCCTCGGAGAATTAAACTTGTCTTTTCTCAACACACATTTTATGAAAATGATTTTAGTGAGATTTTTAATGTATTTCTGAGAAGTCCTTGCCGGGGAACCCCCTTAACAAGAACCAGAACTTTCTTTGGAGACAGAGGTGACCGGCTTGCAGGGAGCAGGGGTGTTTGTGGGAGAAATGGCCTTGGGCATTTTCTACAACTGAAGAAAGTTCTGGAGCTTCTAGCAATGGATTCTTCAGGATCAGGAGCCCAATCGGAAGTGAACGTTGATCTGCACCAGGCCTGGGGAGGGGGCTGCCCTGGGGAATGGCAGCGCCAGCCGGCGAGGCTGGTCCACGGAGAACCCCGCGGCCTGTGATGCAGGGAGGGGGGACCCGGGCTTGCCTGCATCTCGGTTCCAGTTTAGTGTGTCACAGGCAGGCGACTGGCCTGTGGGCACCTACAGCGCTCATCGGGAGCCTGGAGGACAGGCCACTCTCCTCCCTGGCACACTGGGCTGCGCTCAGCCACGCGGCTGCCCACCTGGGCTGGCACACCGCCCCCCCCCCCCGTTTGGCGCACGGCCCCGCCCACAGTCTCGGCAGGCACGGGTGGCCTGGGGGCCAGCACAGCATCCAGGGGAGCCCCCCGCTCAGGCGTGGGGGGTGGCGCTCCCAGCGCCAGGCTGGAGGGTGAAACGGCCTCTTTTAGTTTTGAAAGTTAGTCGGTCCACGAGATGGACCATTTGCAGTTCCCTCTCCTGAACCGCTGCTCCACAGTGACCCCCCGGCCGGAGGCGGTGACATTCCTGAGACAGCTGGTGACAGAAGCCCCTGGGGGCGCGGGGCAGCGGCTCCCTCAGAAGCTGCCCAGGGGAGGCTGTGTGGGGTGTGCGGCCGGTCGGGCCTGGGCCTGGGCCGGCGGGAGGGCGCCAGGTGGCCACCAGCGTGCCGGCTCCACGGGAAGGTCAGGGGCAGGTGCACTTGGCTCCCAGCAGTCTGCTGGCCTGATGGAGGTGGCCCCCAGAGGCTCCGAAAGCCTGGAATTGGTAGTTAACATTTCCAGCTCCAGGCATTCCACGTAAAATTCCGCGTTCCTGAGAATTGAGAGGACTTGCAATTCCTGGGCCTGTTGTGCAGCGAGTCAGGGGTCAGTCTGAGCTGGGCAGCTGCCGCCCCTCCAGTCACAGTGGGTTCCCCAGTCCCCGGGGCCCTGCCGGGAGCTGGACTCCCTTGGTGTGCGGACGAGGGAGCTTCCCGTGGCCGGTGGACCCGGGCTTGGCTGACCCGGGCTCCCGTCTCCCCACTGCGCCTTCCGGTGGGGGCCCGGCCGCTGGGGGCAGGGCCGGGAGTGGGGGAGGACAGGGGCCCCGCGGGGCAGGGCCGCACGGACAGTGGGGCCGAGCGCGGGCCAGGCGGGCTACCGGCAACACTGGCCGTGTGGAAGCGGGGGCGCAGTCCTGGCTCCCCGGTCCTAACAGGACCGAGGAAGAGGGGCTGGGACCTGTGCACCGAATGCCCCCTCTGACACCCTCTCCAGTCGTCGTTTACAGCCCTTTGGAACACCTGCGGCGTGCCCGCCCCCCCTGCACACACGCACCCCCATTCCCCCTCCCCTCCCCCGTTGCCTTTGCCAAGCCCCGCCCTGCTTCCCAAACCCCGGGGGAACCCCACTTGGTCCAGGATCCTTCGGGCTCTGTCCGTTTTCTCGAGACAAGGTGACCTTGGTGCTGAGGGCGAAAGTGAGTCAAGAGGCACCTGTGATGGACAGGCGAGCTGCGTGGTGGCGGAGCCCGGGTGCAGTGGCGTCAGGGCGGCCTTCCTGGAGGAGGTGGCCTTTGCGCTGGCTGCTGGCGGGCGGCGCCTCCCCGGACAGAGCGCAGCGGAGGCAGCTCCTGCAGGACATGCCTCGGCCGTGTCCCTGACCCGCTTCTCCTGAGTCGCTGGCGGGAAGCTCCCTGCGGCCCCTGTCCTGGCGCCCCCGGAAGCACCCCATCCCCCCAGCCCCCAGCCCCCTGGCCCTGCGCCGACCTTCGGTCTCTGTTCTCCTGCCTCGCAGTTTGGGCCCCAGGAAGCTAGCCTGCAGCCTGGCTGCCGAGGAGGAGCTGGAGCAAACCGGCCCCCTTTGATGGCTGCTAATTGCCAGGGAGCAGAAGGGGCTCGGGCCCTCACCCCCATGTCCACACTCTGGTCCCCGGGTGCCCCCCCATCCCCGCCGGGTGGCCCTGCCTGTGAGAGGGAAGGTGTCAGCCCAGCCCGCGGGGGATACAGCTGGCACTAATTGTGTCCCCAAGGAGGCTTCCCTGAAGTTGGGGTCACGCTGCCGTGTCTTTCCTAAGTGATCTGCACATCATCGACAGTGCAAGAGGGAAGGAGTAGGCAGGGCGGGCTCGTGAGGCAGGACGGGGCACGGGGGGCCCTCCGCACGCGGCCGGATGGGTGGGGAGGGGCTGGGGGCCACCTGAACAGAAGCGACCTCCCCCTCAAACCCCAAGCCACTCATCTCCCCTCGAGCCTTAGTCCCAACTCTGGAGCCCCCCACGTTTGGTGGGGGGCGAGGTGCAGGTGCGCTGTCCCCCAGGTCGGAGGGACGGCGTAGAGCGCGTGGGAACGGCACTGGCGGGCGCGCTCTCGCCGGTGCGCGCGCACAGCGCAGCGTCATTCCCGCCGCGCGCGCACCCAGCCGCGCCCCGGTTCTGGGTGCAGCGCCCCGGTTCTGGGTGCAGCACCAGCTTTGAGCCGAGGCCGGCAGCGGGGTCCAGGGCAGACGTGGCACCCATTTCTTTGGAAAGACGCCGTCCCCACCCCCACCCCGGGGACAAATGTGCCAGTTGGGCGTACGTTAAGGAACGTTGGCATGGGCACCTGGGGTGCCGCCCGATGCGGCTTCTGGAATCTGCAGAAATGGTGTCTCTGCCTGGTCCTCCCTCCGCCTCCTCTCAGGCCCCGGGAGGAGGCAGGTGCGCGACGTGGGGGGGGGGGGCGCCCTCCTCCCCTCGCCGCCCCCCACCGGGCAGCACCTCAGCCCCGAGACGCAGCCCCCCACCCCCACGCCAGGAGCTGAAAGAGTCACCTGTCTCTTTTTGGCACCAACACCCTCCTTAATGCCATGAGAAACCGGTGACCTTCACTCTGGTCTCCATGACAACAAGATGGTATATGTTTAATTAGCTCAGGCTTATTTTAGGACCAATTTCCTTTTATTTTAGGGCAGCGCGAGCCATGATAACTGTAGGCATGTTTATGAGGCGCGCGAGGCGGAGCTGAAGTGTGCCAACAATTCTAGTCAAGCAGATGGTGACCCCTGATTCAACCTGCCCCCTCATTCAATTATTCAGCTGTGTTTAATTCTGCTCGGGGTGGCGCGCGTGCGCTGCCGCCCTCCGTCCTCCAGGGGGCAGGACAGACCGCCTTTCGGGCTGCGGGGCCGCGCGGGGCGCCGGGCCGCTGCATGTCCCCGCTGGCCTTGGCGGAGGCGGATGACGACTGTCAGCGTTGGAACAAGGGTTTCTGCCTAATATCAGAGGGTGAGACGGGCTGGGAAAGAATTGGGTCAAATCGTTTGTGATTTGGCCACGAGCTGGAAGCCATCTCCATTTCAATGAGGAAGCCGGAAGCCCTTCCAGGCTTAGTATCCTCCGAAATCATTTGTGTGGAGTTCAAGGCCTGTCCCAGGGTCAGAGCCGCTGTTGTCATTGCGGGGATGCTCTGTGTTCACCCCGAAAACCTCTGCCCTGTGCTTTGCAGCTGCTGCCAGCCCACCTAGTCTGGGACGAGGAGGGGACGTGGGTGGGGCTTCCGCTCCATTTCTCGGGTGTTCCCCACCCACCCTCCATGCTGTGACGCGTTAGCACCCACACCTGGAATCCGGGCTCCCCGAAAAGGGGGTGGATTGCCTCTGGAAGATGAAGGATCCAGGCAGTCACGACCCGGCCCACCTGATCCCGCTCCCCAACCCCTCCCCCCACCCTCCCCACCCCCCGGAGGGGCTGCAGCCTGCGCATCCCCACCCCCCGCCCCACACCTGCTGCGGCCCCTCCGGGGTCATCAGGGCAGCACGGACCCGCCCCTGCCTCGGTCTCGGTCCCCAGGAAGCTGCATGCCGCCAACACCGCTGGTTTGGGGCACGTACGGCAGGCCCGCAGCGCACGCACAGTGCAGGGACGCGTGCATCGCACCTTGGAATGCTCCTGGGACAGAGTCTGAATTCGTGTCCTGAACGGGATCACCCCACGCACCACGGATGAAAGAGCCGGGCGTGGAACCCAGTCCGCGGGGCATGCGCGTGTGCGTGCGTGTGTGCTTGCACAGACGATGAGCCGGGCTCCGCGGAGTGGCAGTGGTCGCCGCGGGACAGGTTCACTCAGCCCGAAACGCTCAGTTCCCACCTCCGCTCAGGGCGGTGTCCCGGGGGCGACGGGGCGGGGCAAGCCCTGCAAAGGCGTCAGTGACCCGGCGGCACCTTACCCGGCGTCACTTTACTCGGCGAGGCCTTGATGTGCACCGAAGGGTTTGCAGGTAAACCCGGAAGTTCCTCGTTCCGCCGGAGAGAGGGCCGTGGGCCTCGCTGATGACGTCATAGGGCTGGCGTGGCAGCACCGGGCCACCCCACTGGCGGGCACAGAGGCCTCCCTAGCTCAAAGCGCAGACACCGATTTGTATCTGTGACACTCGGACTCAGCCTCCTGGGGGCAGCTTCCGGGGAGGAGAGGGGGCTCAATTACAGCTACTCAGGCCATGCAAATGGATTTGATGTCACAGCTCTGCCCCGGGATTAGCCCCCAGATTGGATGCAACCCCTGCGTGATTCCCAGAACCCCCTTACCCTTGGCCATTAGGTCACGCTGTGGGGGGAGGGTAGCGGGGTGTTCGCAGATCCTCAAACAGAACTGACCAAACACTGAAAGGACATGAGCACATCCTCTGTGTCCCCGGGTGACAGGGTTCTCCGCTCTGGGGGTCTGCACTGCTTCTCTGTCCCCAGGGATGAAATGACAGCAACGCGGTGCTGTGGGACGGAAGTGCCATCACCTGCCCTCACCACACCCCCATCTGAGCTGCTGAGATGTCAGCGGGGCAGGG
>PVJL010013265.1:0-33095 GCA_004026885.1 Lyroderma lyra
GGGACTTCAAAAACCAGAGATGTTGTGGTCCCACTGGGCAGTATTCTGAGTGGTAGGTCTCAGGTGACACCCAGGAATCTACTTTGTTTAAAACTCCCCAAGAACTGATGCCCACCCATGTGTGGGAACCCCTGCCATGGGAAGGGGGTATCTCGAAGCAGAGATAGATTCCATTGAGATACCAACCCAGACCTCCAAGCTTCAGCCGGAGCTTGAGGAGGTGGGGAGGGTGTGTAAGATCCCACTTTCTCAGATCCCTAGCTACTCACTCCTCTTCAGGGGAACTCCACACTCCAAGTGCCACATTTGCTGCCAAAAAGTATCTTATAAAGACATATGCTTAAAAACAAGCTAGCAATTCAAGACACATGAAAGCATATGTCTCCCAAAGACTTGAAAGTTCATAACAAGTCTATTTGTATAATAATAGCCCAAGATTGGAAACAATCCACGTGTCCACAGGTAAATGGACAAACCGTGATACATTCATGCAATGGGGTACTACTCAGCAATGAAAAAGAAGGAGCTGTTGATACATGCAACAATATGGATGAATGTCAAAACAAGCTGAATGAAAGAAGCCAGATGCACTCCGAAAGAAAAGCTTTCATTTATATGAAATTCTAGGAAATGCAAACTAATCTATGGTGCCAGAAAGTAGACGAAAGGTTACCTGGGATGGATGGTGGTGGAGAGATAAGAGGGAGGGATTACCAAGGGGAAAAGCAACTTTTGGGGGTGATAGATAGGTTCATTATCTTGGTGGGTAGAGCTGGCTTCAAGTGTATATACATGTGTCAAAACATCAAATTGTGTAATTTAAACAGGTTCTGTTTATCGCATGTCGATTATACCTCAATAAAGCTGTTTAAAAAATCTGACACCACTGTTGTATAGTCATAGCCAGTCTACACAGCTCTCCTCCCCCATTTCTTCCTTCTAACTGCCCGTGTAACTGCTTCTCTGCCTTTTGGCTCAGATCAAGTGTGTAACTGCCCGTGTACATTGAATGCTTACCATGCACCAGGTACTGTCTGCTACATGCGCTATGGAATTTTCAACTTAACCCTCACAATAGCCTTGTGAAGTGGCGCTATTACCATTAACTCTGTTTTCCATATGAGGAAACTGAAGATCATAGAAGTTAGGTCAGTTTCCCCAGGCCCAGCATTCACCCCTAACCTAATACAAACTCTGGTCTGATTTGTTCTTACGATTATATATAAACATTGTGCCATTTGTAGAGAAAAAAATTTAAACATTTAAATTGCTTTCAATTAGTCTGTATATCACTGAATATCCTAACACATCTAATGGTTTTTATTTCCCATGTTTTTTTTATCTGTATGAAGACAGTATTTTTACTACCATAATTCAATAATGCACATAAAAATTTGTTCTCTCCCCCACAATCTTAACCTTTACACGTGGTCCTAATCTCTTCTACATAAAGAACAACATGAAAAATAGCCTTTAAGTAAGTGATTTTTTTTTTCAGATAAAGTCCTGAGAAGTGGGATATAGGGCACAAAGTGTTATGTTTTTTCCTCTATATCCTGATCTAAAAAAAACCACAACTCAACTCTTTTAACTGTTTAGTGTTAGCTGGAGGCTTCCTGGACTCTAGTTCAAGACCCTGAAATTATTTTTGGACAGTTGTCATTTTTGACCTCCCTATGTCTCTAGGAGGCAGCTCACTCCCCAGGACCAAGAATAGGTCCCGACAGCTTTTAATCAATCCATACCATCCACGCCATTGTCCTGGCTTGGCCTGCAACCAGATCAGAGGCCGTGAAAAGCAGAGTCTTTTTCTGGCATTCCCAAGAAAAGAGAAGTGGCCTGTCTTCCGCGGGTGCTCCCAGGGAGACTCCCTTTTATAGAACAGCACAGAGAGGCACAAGGGGGCTTTTAGCAGAGTGGTGCTGGGTGGTGGCAAGACTTCAACTGACACTGCAGAGATCAGAGTATAGGAGAGACCCTTTCCTCCTCCTTGATATTATTTGAGCCACTGGAAGCCAACTAACAGCTTCCTTTTGTTTAAACCACTTTTCCCTCATTTATTTGTTAGACCAATATATACGGACCACGTACTATGTGCTAGACACAGTTCTCGGGGCAATATGAGTTAGGTTTTCCATGGGCATAATCCTATGTTTAATCTCAACCCCATCGTTAATCCAACAGTTTTCCAGTGAAGAGCTTTGAGTGGCCAGAAGCAAAGGACAGAGGGGCGTTATAAGAATTATAAACTCTAAGAATAGTGGGGCACTAAGTGACATGGTGGAGCTATTACAAGGACCCGAGAGCTGTGGGCCTCGGGAGCCTAGGTAGCGCTGCACCTGTAACGATAGGAATGCAGCTCTCTCTGATCAGCAGAACTTCGCCTCGGTTTCCGTCAAAAATCTCAACTAACAAAGAGACCCTTCAATGAGTTATTCCTCAGACAACTCTGTGACCCCTTTATAGATCTCTAATAGGTAATTGCCACTGGACAAAATGTAACCCATAGATATTTATTGGAAAAACAGCAGTAAAGTCTTTCAAGTGTATGGTATGAGAACTCCTTTCAAGTTAAAAACTTTGATAAGAAAAGTGCTAAGTGCACTTCCTTTTCCCGGTTGAATTTCCCAAGGTCTCACTTCTCCTACCTTAGTGCTATGAGGCCCCCCTCTACTGCTGACCACAATCTTCAAGATGGTATAAAAAGGTATAAAAAGAAGCCTGTACTTTTAAAAAAAAGGGGCCTTAGATACAATTTACACACAATAAAAGTCACCAGTTTCAAGTGTAAAATATGATGCGTTTTGGTAAATGTAGGTAATCGTGCAACCCCCACTGCAACGGAGATACAGAACGTTTGGGTCAGCCCCAAAGTTCCCTGTGTCCTTTTGAAGTCAATCCCCTTCCCCTCCTCCCAGACACTGACAAGTACTGATCTGCTTTCTGTCAATATAACTTTGAACTTCCTGACATTTCTTACAAGTGGAATCAGACAGCATGCACTCCTTTGTGTCTGGCTTCTTTTACCCAGCAGGATGATTTTGATACTCACCCCTATTATCGTGTACATCAGCAGTATTTCTCTTTATTGCCAGGCAAATTCCATTATGTGGATATGTCACAGATTGTGAACCCATTAGCCAGGTAACTGGCATTGTGGTTATTTTCAGTTTGGGGCTCCTGTGAATAAAATTGCTGTGAACTTTCAGTGGCGAGTCTTAGGGTAAATACCTCTCAGTAAATATCTCTTGGGTAAATACTGAGAAGTGAGATTGCTGGGTCGTAAAGTAATTGTATATTTACCTTTATAAGAAACTGCCAAACTGTTTTCCCAAACTTGTACCATTTTACATTCCCACCAGCAGTGCATGAGAATTTCAGTTGCTCCATATCCTTGCCAACATTGGTATGGTCCATTTTGAAGATTTTAGTCGTGCTAATGGCTGTGTAGTAGCATTTCATTGTGATTTAAGTTTGCACTTCTCTAATGACTAACGATGTTAAGTATCCTTTTGTGTGCTTACTGGCCATTCATACATCTTCTTTGGTGAAGTGTCCGTTCAAATCTTTTGCCTATTAAAAAAATTGGTTGGCTTTGTACTTTGAGTTGTAGGAGTTCTTTATATAGCCTGGATAAATGTTCTTTATCTGATAAATGTTTTGCAATTGCTTTCATCCACCTGTGTCTTGCTTTTTTGTTTTTTAACGCTGTCTTTCAAAGAGCAGGAGTTGTTCATTTTAATAAAGTTTAATTTATCAATTTTTAAAATGTTATGGTTTCTGACTTTTGTGTCCCATCTAAGAAATCTTTGTTTAGTCCAGGGTTTCTCAATTTCAGTACTGTTGTTATTTTGGGCCAAATACTTTCTTGCTGTGGGAGGCTGTGCTGTGTATTACAGAATGTTTAGCAGCATTCCTGGCCTTTACCCTCTAACTCAGTAGCATCACCCTTCCAGTTGTGACAAACAAAAATGTCTCCAGACATTGCCAAATGTCCCCCAAGGGGAAAATTACTCAAGTTAAATAACACCCATCTAAACCAAGATAAAAAGAATTTTTCCTATATTTTCTTCTACAAGTTTTACAGTGTTAACTCCCACGATTTCTATATAATATTCTGAGTTAATTTTTGCATTTGATATGATGGCTAAGATTCATTTTGTTACATATATATACTCAATTGTTGGAAGACTATCCTTTCTCTGTTGAATTAACTTGTCCCCTTTATAAAAAATTAATTGACTACATATGTGTGTGTCTATTTCTGGACTCTGTTCTATTCCACTGCTTTATATGTCTATCAGTACTGCACCGCCTTGAGTTTTATTAAATCTTAAAATCAGGTAGGGTGATCCTCAAATTTTGTTCTTCCTTTCCAAAAATGTTTTTGTTATGCCAGGACCTTCATATTTTCATATAAATCTTGAAATTGACTGGTTTATTTCTACAAAATCATCCTGCTGGTGTTTTGATTGAGATTTTATTGTATCTATAGATTAATCTGAGAAGTAACATCTATTTTGAAATTTGTCTCATCAATATTTTGTTGTTCCAGTGTGCTAGTTACAGTGGTTTTAAAAATACATCCACAGATTATTTGCTACACCTCCCTTCCATGGGTGGATGTGAATTCACCTGCTCCTGAGAGTGGGTTGGACTTAGTGACTTGACTTGCTCTGATGGAGAGTATAAAGCAGAAGTGACAGTGTGGGATTTCAGAGACTAGGTCATGAAAAGCACTGTGGCTTTCTAATTGGATTGCCCTTTCTCTCTGGGATCATTCGTTATGGGAGAAGCCAGCTGCCATGTTCTGAGCAGTCCGAGAGTTCCATGTGATACGGAACTGAGGCCTCCTGCTAACAGTCACATCAAGACTTCAGATGACTGCAACCCTGGCCAACATCTAGGTTGCAACCCCATGAGAGACCTTGAGCTGGAACCACCCAACTAAGCTGCTCATGAATTCCCAATCCATGGAAACTGAGCTAGTGAATGTTTGCTGTTTTAAACCACTAACTTCAGGATAATTTATTTATTTATTTATTTATTTATTTAGTCTTTTTTTTTCTTTTTTTTTTTTCTTTTTGGTATGTGGGTAGCTCCCTGGCTGGGAATCGAACCCAGGCCGCAGCGCTGACAGCGCCACCGCTGAAGCCTTAAGCCACTACACCACCAGGGAACTCCTTGGGATAATTTATTACACAGCTATAGATAGCTTGTACACACATCTTGCACCTATTCTGTTAACTGTATCACTAAGTATTTGGTGTTTTTTGGATGCAATTTTAAAAGATGTTTTCCAATTGTTTACTGCTAGTATATAGAGAAATGTAATTAAATTTAGAATAATGACTTTGGATTCTGTGACCTTTCTAAATTTAATTCTTGTAGCTTAGAAGTCTGTGTTTTTGATAGGAAACCAGTGTGGCAGTAGTCCTCAGATCCTGGTTTGGAAGCATGCCCCTCCTTCTTTTCTACAGTGTACTCTTAATAAACCATATTCTGCCTAATTCTAAGCCTGAGGTCATTCCCCTCCAATGCTAGGAAACTGTAGGACCGCTAAGTACATGGACTTTTACTTTCACAGCTTAAGATGACCACAACAGCTCAAATACCATCCAAGTTTGCTTCACTTCCTTCCTCTGGCCAATTTAATTTCCCTTTCAGCCACTTGAACAGGCTTGAACAGGCTCAGATCTCTGGACTTCTCCATATTGTGATTTCTTTGCTTCCATTTTCCTGTCATGTTTTCCTAATGTTTCCCCATTCAAGTTCCCAAGTGTGACAATCTGGTTTGGTTCATGTCATCTTTTCCCTTAATGTCATTGGTTGCCAGGCAGCCTTGACCAGTAGTCAGGTTCCCTTTTCTTCCTATTGGTTCTGTTCATAAGTGACAAGTTTTCATGGTCCAAAAGTATCTACTTGGGTTGTGGGTGTTGGGGACAGATGAATCTCCCTTGGAGTATGACGGGGTGAGCCCTGTGATGAACACCTCTCATGCAATGGACACCTTTCACACAGATCTCCAACCCTAGGCCCTATTTCCCCCTTCGCCTTGACTCACTCTGTGACCTTAACACTGCTCCTCATTTAATGCATGAGAGAAACCCAGACCCCATTTATAGAACTGAATATTGTTATGCATTGATTATCTCCCTCCCTCCCAAACTCTCTTACCTCTTTTTCTGCTCGTTCACAGTAAGAACTGAACCAGGTTCTAATCCAGGTAATCCGGTAGGTGAGAAAACTGTGGTCTGGAGAGCTCAATTTTATATAGAGGCAAAATATAAATATAAGCCCCCTCATTTTCCCAAGTTAGTGTATTTCCCCACTAAGCAGTACTTGGCCACAGCGATGTGGGAGGCATGCCCACCCCCCACTCCCACTGGGGTCTGATGGGGCAGAAAAACTGGTGGTGCAGTCCAAAGGAGGCAGGCAGAGCCAAGGAGCAGGTGACAGCTATTACCCAGTCTAGGCTGTGGGTGGCAGGTGTCCCAACCCACCCAAGATCAGGCTTTAGGCAGGGGTGTATATCCTTTTGGCTTCCCTGGGCCACATTAAAAAAAGAATTGTTTGGGGCCACACATAAAATATAACACTAATGATGGCTGATGAGCTAAAAAAGGGTCCATGCATAATGTTTTGAGAAAGTTTACAAATTTGTATTGGGCCGCATTCAAAGCTGTCCTAGGCTGTATGAGGCCCATGGGCCACAGGTTGGACCAGCTTGCTTAGGGCTTATTGGGTGGGGGCCTGGGGTGGGGTCTAAGTCCAGGTTTGGCTAGGAGATGAGCGGTGCAGAGACAGGGGCCTGGCCTAGATGGAACCAGGACCAGTAGACCTGGATTCGTTTTCTGTGGCTGCTGTAACAAATGACCACAAACTGGGTGGCTTAAAACAGCAGAAAATGTGTTCTCTCATACCATTGGAGGTCAAAATTCTAAAAGCAAGAGGATGGCAGGGCTCCACTCCCTCCCTGGACTCGGGGGAAAATCTGTTTCTTGCCTCTTCCAGCTTCTGGAGGCTGCAGGCATTCCTTGGCTTGTGACCACGTCACTCCAATCTCTGCCTCCATCTTCACGTCCTTCTCCTCTCTGTGTGTACATCTTCTCTTTTGCCTGTTCTCTCTTATGACACTTGTGATGGCATTTAGGTCCCACCTGGACAGGTCAGGATACACTCCTGTTCTCAAGATCCTTGAATTAATCACCTCTTTTGCCAGATAAGGTATCACTCACAGGTCCCAGAGATTTGATATGGATATCATTTGGGGCACTACAGTTGGCTTACCCCAGACCTCATCACCCCATACTGCTATGCTCCTCCCAGTGGCCTCTGAACTGCGGAGGAAGGAGCAGCAGGCCAGGTCCCTCCTCATTCCTCCTGGGAGTAGAGGGGAAACTGGAGGTAGTCACCAGAGAGAATAACTGCGGTCCTCCTACTTATTTAGACACTGTATTAGATTGGACTGCCATAACAAAACCCCACAGATCAGGTGGTTCGAACAAGAGAAATATATCTTCTCACCATTCTGGAGGCTGGAACTCTGAGATCAAGGTGTCAGTGCAGTTGGTTTCTAGTGAGAGCTCTTCTCCTGGCTTGTAGACAGCTGTCTTTGTGCCACGTCCCCACATGGCCTTTCCTCTGCGTGCGGCAGGAAAGGGGTCTCAGGAGCTCTCTGGTGTCTTTTCTTAGAAGGACAATAATCCTATTAGATCAGGCCCCCACCTTCATGACCTTATTTAACCTTAGTTACTTCCTTAGAAGCCCCATGTCCAAATACAGCCATGGGGTTAGGGCTTCCACCTGTGCATCTGAGGTGGGGGGAGATGCGAGCATTTGGTCCATAACAGACCCTTTTGTACTTATTGCATCAGCTGTAGATAAAGTCTGACAGTTAAGGTCACAAACTCATCCTAGAAAAAGTGCTACACACCTCATTGCTGAATATCACTACGGTCACCTTCCAAGTACTCCCCTTGGGAAGCTATGCACTGATGCCAGCGCCTAGTCCATCCTTCAAAGCAATTTTGGAACCCTTTCTGGCATGGCCATCAGAGCTGTGATTGTTATGACCCTTGATGTCCTGAATGTTATTAAAATGTCTTCCTTTCAATATTTCCTTTATCTTTGTGTAAAGAAAAAAATCATTGAGGGCTAGATCAGGTGAGTAGGGAGGGTGTTCCAATAGAGTTATTTGTTTACTAGCTAAAAACTCCCTCACAGACAGTGCCATGTGAACTGGTGCCTTGTTGTGATGCAAGAACCATGAGTTGTTGGCGAAAAGTTCAGGTTATTTTCGTTCAACTTTTTCATGCAGCATTTTCAGCACTTCCAGATAGTAAACTCGGTGATTTTTTGTCTAGTTGGTACAAATTCATAATGAACAATCCCTCTGATACCCAAAAAGTTTAGCAACATTGTTTTGACTCTTGATTTGGACTCATGTGGAACTTTTTTGGTTGTGGAGATTGCCTGACTTCCATTATACAGTTTGATGCTTTGTTTCAGGGTCGTATTGGTACACCCATGTTTCATCACCAGTGATAACATGGCCCAAAACATCATCTTGCCCCTCCAAAAGGTCTTGGCAAACTTCAACTCCCCTTTGCTTTTGTTCATTGGTGAGTTCCTTGGGGACCATTTTTGCACACACCTTTCTCATGCCAAGATTTTCAGTTAAGATTTTCCTAACTGTTTCTCTATTGATGTTTACTTGGTCTGATATGCTTCTCACAGCCAGCCAATGATTTTGACACAATTTGACGAATTTTATAATGTTGTTGAAAGTTCTGCTCGTTACTGGCCACCCTGACTTCTCCTCATCAGTGATGATTTCTCTCCCCTCAGGAAAACATTTAATCCATTTGTACACTGCTGTTGTCTTCATGTCATTATCCCCATGAACTTGGACTAACATGTCCCTGATTTCACTTCCACTGGCCAAGTTTAACAAGAAACATAACGTTTGCTCATTGCTCTAATTCAAGCTCTGACATTCTTGCAATGGCACACAAAAACACACAATAATAATAAACACCACTCAGCAAGACACCGCCACACATTAACACGAACACGGCTGTGACACACAGACACACCAAGGTTATGACAACATAAGCGCACGGTGGCAACTTTACAAACTTAATTGTTAGACCTTGTATGGTCAGACAGGGATTAGTATTCTCGTATACAGGTAAGGAAACAAGCTCATAGATTTCCCAAGTAACCCACTTGTCAGAGTGAGGATTCAAAGCCAGGTTGGTCTGGCTCTGAAGTCCATGCTGATCGCACTGCCCCGGACTCCACTGGGAACTCCCCAGCTGAGGCCCAGCTCTAGCCCAGGCGCTGCTGTCACTGCCGTTGCCTTTCACCAGAAGTGCATACTCAGAGTGTACTACCTTTGTACATGGCTTTCAGGTGTCTTGAGGAAGGCTGTGACTGGAGGGAGGAAGACAACAGTCCTTGTTGTGGACTTCCTGGTGTCTGCACAGGCTTGAGCCAGGCAGGGGAGAGGGATGGTCCGATGAGAATGACCTGGGGAGGGGCCAAGTGGGAAGCCCTTCTCCTCAGGGAGCAAGGAGATTCAGTTGAAGTCCAAGTAGGACTAGCAGTCTGTTCCAGTTTCCTCATCTGTCAAACGGGGGGATTCAGTTCATCTGTAAGATATGTTTATTCCATCAAAAGCCCTCGAATTTGCACCATCCTCTGTGGTTAAAAAATGCTTTCACTCATCACTGACTGTTCAGGGAACATTTACTTCTCCTGCCATGTGCTTGACCATGGGTTAATGTTGGGTTCATGCCGGGCAAGAGAGGGCACAGAGAGATGAGGGAGACCCAATTCCTGCCCTCGGAGAACTGCAAGTGCAGGGATAAAAGCAGACACAAAGGGAGGGGTGAGTAAGAGAGTGTACAGGGTAGACAAAGATCCCAGGAGCTGAGTGGGAAGGACTTGGAGGGAAGAGGACAGCTGCATGCCACTCCACATCTTGTAAAGCAAAGAAGGCGTTTTTGTCTCCATTTTACAGATAAGGGAACTAAGGCACAGAGAGAGAAATGACCACCTCAGCCATGCAAACAGGAAGTGGTCGGGCCTGCCTTCTTTTCAGGGTCTCGTCTTTTGGCACAGTTTGCCTTACACTGCAGGGGACACTGGGATGGAGGATAGAAAGGAATCTGAGCCAGACACTGAAGATACCTGTGAAGAGTTCTCAGTCCAGCGGGGAGGAGGACACATCAATATTCCACTCCAAAGAGTGTGTTTACCAAGCACAGCTTGGCCACCTAGATGCCAGGCCTTGGACTAGGGGCTGAATCAAAGGGTTTCCTGGCCCATGGGGAATGGCAAGCTCCTGGGAGTGACGGCACACACCAGGTTCAGAGCAGTGACAAATCCACAGAAAGTCCCAGCCTGGGCATGCTGAAGGTTTTCATGGCCTTGGACATGCATTCATTCGTCCGCCCATGTGTTCTTTCAGTCATCACATAGTACTGAGAACCGCCTGTGTACCCAGCCCTGTGTCTGTCAGGGGAGCCTTCCCACCCTCTTTGAACACCAGTTCCGAGTAGGCTGCCCAGGTGTCCTGTTTGAAACGAGACAGAAAACAACGGTACTGTCCCGTTTCAAATGATGCGTCTGGTGAGCCCAGTCCTGAGCCCCCAGCATGTGGGGCTGCAGCCCTGTGTCTGCATTTGTGTATGTGACTATTGCTCAGTGCCCTGGACATCCCCAGGGCTGGGGCCTGGGGTCTCCTCTCTAGCTGATCTAGAGGAGAATGCATCAGGCTATTTGGCCTGGGAGCTCCTTTCTGCTGCTCTCCGCACTCCGTCTCTAAGAATGGGGGTTCTAGGCCAGGTTGTAAGGTCAGGAGTTGCGTGTGAGCACAAGGACTCCACTCCCCAGGTCTGTGGCTTGGCTCCAAAGCAGAAGGGCAGAACTGGAGGGGCCCAGATCACAGGGATCAGCCCTGTTCCCCACTGTACTGATGAGAATAGCGGCAGTCACTACCCTCCACCTGCTACAATTGGTGGGGGCTGGGCATCCTAGCTTCCAGTTCTCCTGTGGCCTGCACACCTATCCTGGGTGGTCCTCAGGCCTCTTATTTGGCTGTTTTGTTGGTGGACAGGGAGGTCTCTCTGTAATGGGATGGGCGGTAATTGGGGGGGGGGGGGGCAGCCTCTCCCAGTCCAGAGGACATTCCCTCCCAAAGTGCTTTTGATCTGCAGTGAGCCTGGCCCATTTCTCCTCCCTATTCTGCCCCAGGATTGCCCTTGCATGTAGGACAAAGAGGTTGGGGGAGGGGGGAGTGTGGGGAGATAATACTTAAGGATCATTCTAGGGTTCATTCTTCAGGCCTCATTAACAGTCAGAATCTTGAGTGGTTGGACGGGGAGGGACACAAACTGACTCATACATGTTTGAAATTAGGTGGAGACACGGGTCGGTGGGACTACACACACGTGCACGCACATGTGTGGGTACCCGTGCGTTTGCAGGATTTCTTGCACCATGAGGGCATCCTGTGGGCATGAGTATATGCAATTGTGCCCCCTCGGATGGCTCCGTAAGGCTTTGGTCTTCTGCTAACCTCCATCAGTGTCTCCACTCGCCCTTCCTGTGATGTGTGCAGGACAATCTTGCCTAAAGAGCCGCTTGGAGACCATTCCATTCCAGTTGACTTCTCCTAGATAAGACATTCCGGAGCCCAAACCTGTACCTGAATGTTCTTGCAGATCGAATTCCGCTTAGAGGCCTGGGGCAGAGTCCCTCTTCTCACTCTAGGGGTGGGGGTGCAGTCAGGATGTGCGTGAGTACAGGGGGAGTCCTGCCCGGGCCTCTGCTGCAAAACACAGGGCTGTGCATTTCACAACCCCCTCGCCCCCAACCCCGGCGGTGGGCTCCTCCGTGCAGGACCCAGGTCCAGCCTCTCTCTTCGTCTGGGCCGCAGACATGCCATTGGCCAAACAGGGACTCTGCCGCCTTCTCGGGCCGCAGGAAGGAAAGGTCTGGTGGGGGACAAGGCCCTGACCCAGAAAGGGTGTGCCTTTGTGCCTCCAGTACCCACCCTGCCCCCCTTCGCTCTGCGAGGCCCCGGAGCCGGCGGGCGTCAGGGCCGGGTGGCGCCCCGCGGGCGACACTGGCCTTTTGTTACCTGCCCGGCGCCGGGCCGACGAGTGCTACGTGCCGCCCGGGCGGCCTGGGCGGGGCGGGGGGCGCCGGGCCCTCCCCCTCCGCTCCCCCGCCCGGGCCTGGGGCCTCCCGCGGCAGCTTTGTGAGATCCACTCCCGCGCCCCTGGCCGGCTTCGTCCTGCCTGTCCCGTCGGCCACCCGCGTGGACTGCTCACCCACCGTCGCGGAATCCAGGCTGCACTTTCCAGCCGGGGTTCAGGCGACCTGCCTCTCTGCTCCCATCGCCTGACAAGCTCGCACCCCAAGGCCCCGCACAGAGGCCTTTTCTGGGAAGCTCCTCTGACTCCCCGTTTTAGTCATTTTTCGCGGGTCGCCCTCTTTGATCGCTCCTGTCCAGGCTTGTCTCCCCTCCAGAACCAGGCAGGACCTTGCAACAGATGTCTTCTTGGGGGGAGTAAACGAGCGAAGCAGGACACAGGCAGGGAGAACACGGAGGTTCACCCAGCCCAGTGTGGGCCCTGGGCACTGCCGAGCTGAGGTCTGAGCTGCTTTGTACCTGGTCCCCGACCCCAGGAACCCTCCCAAGTGCTCTGAGACCCTTCTTACATGGCCTGCTCAGCCAGAACTTCTGGCTTCCTGGCCTTTGCTCAAGCTGTTCCCTCTGCCTGACACATTCTCTGCAGCCACTAGTGCAAACCAGACCCTCCCAGCGCCCATCTGTCCTGGAGAACCCATTCCTGCCACTTGGGCTTTTTGTGATCTGTGCACCTGACTTTGGCGCTTTACACATAATGCTGCATTTCCCCCTCATCGGGACCCTGCAGGACAGCTAGGTGACAGCCTACAAGTGGCTGAGCCTGAATCGTGCTCTTTATCCCACCCCACACTGTTGCCTTTCTCTTCCAGGCCTCCCCTCTGGGGACGACCGTTCCTCTGAGCGCTCTCCTCCCGCTCCCTCCCACCTTGGGCCCCGGCAGGGCAGGGCTGTGAGTCTGCACCAGGGCAGGTTAGTGTGAGGCCCTGTGGCTTCGGGCCTGCTTGAGGAATGTGGAGGGAAGAATCTGCAGGGCGTGGTGAGACCTGTGATGGGAGCCGAAGGAATGTGGGGTTCCTGGACAGAAACCTAGCAAACAGGCAGAGAGGGCCTGGAGAGCGGGCTCGCCCCGGCCCTGGGAAGCGAAGGCTGGTTTGAATGACAAAGGGTTCCCTGGGGAACTGGGAAAGGCTTGTGAGGATGGGAATGTGGGAGGAGGAGAGTCAGAAGGGCAGGAAGGAAGCTGCCCTAGGGTTTCCATATGCAGCGGCCCTTTCAAGTCCTGCTAAACCCATAACAATGAGAGGAACTGACCTACGGACTCCACAGGCAAAGGATGATTAACGTAATTCACTGAGGAAATATAAAAATTTTACGAAAATGTTAGAAATTCCAAAGGACAAATGAAAAGGAGATGCCGCTTTTCTTACCTATAGAATTGGAAGATAAAAGTCATGAGGACACGGGCTGCTGGTATAACGGGAGGGAGCCGTGTCTTCTGCTCTGCGACCAGGTAAATTGTGCGGGGTTGCTGCAGGGTCATCTGACAGTGTGCACGGAAACCCTCAAAACAGTTATACTTAGATCCAGCAGTTCTACTTCCAGGATGTACCCTAAAATCAAAGGTTATTGATCCCGGCCTTATTTATAGTAAGGGAAAATTGAAATTCCCTAAATGTTCAATGACAATGACAGGGAATTGGGTAAATAGGTTATACCCCTTTCGTAGATGGAAGGCCGTGCAGAAATTAAACATTAGGCACTTGAAAATATTAAAGATGGGAAGAAGGGAGTTCCCTGGAGGTGTAGTGGTCAAGGCTTCAGCGCTGTCAGTGCTGTGGCCTGGGTTCGATTCCCAGTCAGGGAGCTACCCACATTAAAAAAAAAAAAAAAAAAAAAGGGAGGAAACACTCAAGATATGCTGCTAAGTAAAAAGGGGAAGCACTAAAACAACACGGGCCCCATTTTATATAAGGTCTGTGTAAATATGCACAGTATCTACCATTCTTAGTGCTGGGCTGGGTGCTCTACCCTGGGTAGTCCTTAACCCAATCTCTCATTCAAGTATCACAGCAGTCATGCAAGGAAGATTCTCGTAACTGCAAGGGGAAAAATAATTCCTCAAGGAGATTCACCAAAATGTCAAGTGTGAACTGAGAGGGTATATAGTTGTTTCCTCCCCCTTCCAAAGAGGGCTTGTGCTTTTTGTTGTAAAGACTTTCTGATCCTTTCCAAATCTTCTTCAATAAAAATATGCAATAATAAAAACATTCGAAATGATAAAAATCACAAACATCACTTGTTCAAAAATATCTTCAGCTCTTCTTTTGGGGGTAGGTAGCTATTTTCCCTTTGTGTTCACCTACTAGGGCTGCTGTGACAGAGTGCCACAAACTGAGTGGCTTTAAAAAAACACAGCTGTGTACCGTCTCACAGTTCTGGAAGCTACAAGTCCTTGTTGGTGAGTTGGGGAAATTATCTGTTCCCACTGAGCCATGGTGGTTTCCTAACCCGGACTTGGGAGCCGCAGAGCAGGGCATGAATGAACATTGGCAGAGTAAGATCGGGAAAGCCGAAACAGGCAAGGGTGTTATGGAGGCCTTGAAGTAAGTGGAAACCTCAACTTGTTGGGTCCAACTGAGGTGTCATTCCTTTTAGGAACTTTTCCTTGAACTCCACAGCCTGGATTAGACCCACCTCCACTCCATCCTGGGCTCCCACAGTCCCCTCTGCTACTCTTTGTCATGGAATTTTAACTGCTTCTCTAGGACTAGAGAAAACCCCTTGAAGGAAGAGACTATCAGCTCTGCATGCCTGTTGAAGGAGCAAATATGAATGAAAATAGTAAAACGCAGTGGTGGCAGTGTTGCAGGGACCCAGGCACACACAAAACGCAGGGATGTGAATCAACACAATCTTTCTGGAGAACTATTTGGCAATGCTTATTAAAAGCCACACACTTAAGAATAAGCTTTAGCCAAGTAAAACCAATTTGGAGAACATATTTCAAGTAAATAATGAAAAGGGGAAAATACTTATTTGTATAAAGATGTTTTGAGCCAACTATGTGTCATGGAGAAAGTGGAAGTAACAGCATTGAATAAGTAAACTACAAACTGTGGTAGGTTGGTGTACACAGACCATCCAGCACAGCCCAGCACACAGTGACTGAGTCCACAGCATGTGTCAGCTCCTGAATTCTACCCTGGGAACCCGGGATTTCTGCCCTGTCTTGTAGGTAGACAGGCAGGTAAGCAATCACTAGAAAGTGTAAGAAAATGACAAGAAGATGGGGCGTGTATCTGGAGGAGTTAACTCCATGGGAAGAAAGAATTAACTCCAATGTAGGAGCAGGTACTTGAGTTGGCTTTAGGCAGCTGGTGGTAGGAAGGAGAAGAAATTTCCAAGTAGTAGGACCAACAAGTAGAGGTGGGGAGCATCTGGGAAATGTCAAATTGTGAGGGTGGCCGGAGGGTACAATATGTTTGGGTTTAATGATATTAGAGAATCTGACAGGGGCCAGGTCATAAAGGGTTTTGAATGCTAGTTTGTGCTTTACCCACGAGAGGTGGAGAGCCAACAGAGCTCTTTGAACTGGTGAGCAAGAACATCATCTTTGAGATTTGGGAAGGTTATGGAGCAGGAGTTAGGAGGATGGACTGGAGAGGCCAAGAGGCAGGGAGACCTGATGGGAGCCTGGTACAGGTTCGGGTAAGACAGGGCAACAGGGCCTTGGGATGGAGAGAGCGGGCAGGCTCCTGAGGTGTGTAGGCAGTGGGAGACACAGCACTCCATGATTGACAGGAGATTTAGGACAGGCTGAGGCAGGTTTGTGGCTGGTGATAGGGAATGCAAGAGGAGGAGCCAGTTTTGGGAGAGAATAGGTGCATCAGTCAGGTTTGGATCTGTAAAGGGTTGGAGGAAGTAAAGGCACTCCGAAAAGGGTCTCATGAAGATCCAAGAGGTTAAAAACCAGGGAAGATCCCTCTCATAGAAGCCCAGGCAGGAGAGTGCAAAAAGGGGAATGAGAGCAACAGCATGAAAGGGTGCCAGCTACTGGGTGGGGCCTTAGTGACAGAGGGTCCCCAGGCCCTCCCTGGACTCCTGCCTTCTCAGTTGAGGGCTGGGTGTGTCCTTTGGTAACCCAAAGGTCTTTTAGGGTCTTGGCTCCCTCCTCCACCCAAGAGGCATCATAACTCCACCTGCCCTCCAGCAGTACTTGGAGCTTGAGATGAGAGACGAGAGAAAGTGCTTTATAAACTGCCAGACAGATGGTGGCTGACTCAGCCCTTTTAAGTCTCAGGCTGTCTCAGAGGTTGGTTGGTTATGTTTTCTCTTGTCGTGGTGGCTTCTTGGCTCATACTTTTCTTCTTCCATCTTGTTCTTCTCTGTTGTTCCATGGCTGCTGGCAGTCGGGCTGGCTCATATATACACGGTATTTACTGAGACACCCCTTCAGTTCAGCCCGGTTTATTCAACATGACTCTGCTCGGGGGCCTGCTCCTCGATCTGCTGCCCCTCCCTTCTCTTTCCTGTAACTTCAAGCTCTTCCCCCTTTGTCATTATCTATTTTCCCCACGAGACACTCAAGTGTCTACCATATTTTTAAGAAGAGCAAAACTTTTCCTTCTGCCCCTCCAGCTCCCTCTCTATCTGTATTTCTTCTTAACCAAATCTCTTAAATCATTATCTACATTTCTCATCTCTCCTTTGCCTCTTAGTTCTTTGCAGTCTGGGTTTGACTTTCACCTCTCCAAAAGAAACCTCCTGTAATGACCATTGTAGTGGGCTGAATGCTGGCCCCCAAAATGCTGGATCTAAGTCCTCCAAAATGCTGTATCTAAGTCCTAACCCTTGGGACCTGTGAATGTGAACTTATTTAGGATAAGGGCTTTTGCAGATGTAACTAAGTAAAGGATCTCAAGATGAGGTCATCCTGGGTTTAGCGTGGGCTTTTAGGTATAATGGCAAATGACTTTATAAGAGAAAGTCAGAGGGAGATTTGAGGCTGAGGCCCAGAGGAGGAGGAAATACAAATACAGAGGCAGAGAATGAAGTTATACAAACCAAGAAACGCCAAGGATTGCCAGTGGCCACCAGAAGGTAGGAGAGGGGCATGACTCTATTCTCCCTCGGAGGCTTAGAAGGAGCCACCCTGCAGACACCTTATTTTAAGACTTCTAGCCTCCGGAGCTGTGAAATAATACATTCCTGTTGTTTTAAGCCATTCAGTTTGTGGCAATTGGTTACGGCAGCCCAAGAAACTAATTCAGCAACAATGGCAGCAGCCGACACTTATGGAGCACCTACCCTGTGCCCGGCACCGTCCTGAGTGCCATACACTCATTATTCCGTGTAATTCCTTCGCTGACCCAGTGAAGTAGCCATCGATGATAAAAGCGATGTCAACACAATCGGTTACTGAGAGTTTGTCATGTCTTTGGCATTTAGAAATTAAACCCGCCGCCTGAGTAATATGTTTTATTATTTTTCTCTTTTCTAGATGAGGAATCTACAGACCGAAAACTTGTGTCATTGTCCAAGGTTATACAACGAGTATGCAGTGGAGCCAGGGTTCCGACTCTGGTTATTCCTGTGAGTGCCTTGAATCGCCTTGTCCTCCTTCTAAGGCTGCAGGTGGAGAAGGAGCTGAGGAAGCTGATGAGTGAAGTGACCCAGAGCTGGGCCTTGTACAGTTGGCCCAGCAAACATTTGTTTACCAAACACTTGTTTTTTTTATCTCCATGTGAATTGCCTTCCCCCACTTGGAACTTCCAAGCCACTACCCTCTTTCTCCTTAGCACAAGATGGCTCATAAGCCTTAACTGCCCCATCTGTCTTTGGGCCCCAAAGTCTTACAGGACCTCTGTATGGACATAAGTAATTAAATTTGACACTTTTCTCCTGTTAATCTGTTTCATGTCAATTTGGATATTAGACCAGCCAGCAGAACCAAGAGGGGACATTTTTTCTCTCCCACAGTTGGTCAGACAGCCAGGAGACTTTACTGGTTGAATACTGTTGACTTTGGGACTGCTGCAGATGAGGAGATCTGGGATGCCTGATACAGGCCGCAGGAGGCAAGCATTCTCACCATGTTGGTCACCTGCCTACCCTTTACCCCAGATCTCTGTCTGGGGGATCCAGTAGAGGTGAAAGTGGTGAGGTCAGACCAGCCAGGGAACTAAGAGGGAAAAGGGGAAATTTTTGCCTCCCCCACAATGGTCAGCCTGGAGACACTGGAGTTTTAAATGCCAGAGCAGGAGCTGTTTTGAGTGATGATAAGGTCTAGTATCAGTTGAACAAAAGGGGTGTTGGGAGTGGGAGCAGGGAGATTATCAGTAGATTCCACTAAGTCAAGAAGCCTGGTGGACAAAGATCATACCAAAGGAAGTGGTAGAATGCTCTGGGAGTTCAAAGGGGTGAGCAATCATTCTCTGTGCTTATCATGAAATAAATAGAATCTGAGCCGGTTCTTGAACAGAAAGAGATGACAGATCTGAAAGCATCTGAGAGGGCTTCTAGGGAAAAGGCACAGAAAGAACAAAACCATGGAAGGGGGCATGCATAAGGCATCTCGCCTAGAGCTTTAGTTGGCATGGAAAAGTTTAAGGGTGAATGAAAGGGTGTGATGGGACTTAAACTTTGAAAGTGTCCTAATTTGGGGATCCTGCAAAGCAGATACTGAATCAAGGATTTAGGTGCAAGTACTTTATTTAAGAGGCTATCCCTAGGAAACATAGGGAAGGAGTGTGAAAGAGAGGTAGAGAGGAGGGGAATGCCAATAAAAGATGAGCAATTTACCCATTGGGTAAGTGGGGCTCAGTCCTGCTGGGGACCCTCTGAGAGACAGTGCAGAACACACTTAAGAATTGTCCCACGGAGGGACGAGGAAGCTGAAGTATTTGTGCACCAAATCTGATGGGTTTCTAGGTCCCGTCTGGGAGGATGGGCCCACAGCAGAGAGCCCTTGGCAGAGAGAGAGAATGTGGGTGCCGAGGTGGGAAATCACCACTGTGTACAGGAGCTCTCCACCAAACCTGTAGGTTACTTTCAGGATAGGCTAAGTGGGGATGCGTGGGGTATTAAGAGTATCTGTCCTGGAAAGGAGAGCTGAGAAGAGTTTGTGGGAGCCCCACAGTCCCTGTTGGGGACTTGCTGTTCGTCTGTTAAGCAATGGGAAACTGTGGAAGCTTTCTGAACTTAGGGTGATGCTCCTGCCAGCCCCAAAATGTGCTGCAGGCGAGACGCAGTGAGATGGGACAGACAGGACACAGGGTGGAGGCCATGCAGCAGGACAGAGGGAATGGGAAGAAGGACAGCAGGAGATGGCCTGGTGAAAGAGTGTTGCAGAGTTTGAATGGACAGAATTTGACGACTGATTGGATCAGAGAGAAGCAGGGGAAATTGAGAAGGATATTAGGAGGATGGTGCCTCTCAGGGAGGTTTCTCCAGGACGTGTCTTGTTCAGGAAGCATCAAAAGAGAACACCATATGCTCAGTAGACCAGCAGACCTTTCCTGAGCATTCCTCAGCTGGGTTTCCCCTACATCTGGCATCCTTTAAAAATGATGATTATAAACTCCATTTTTAACGCACCTACTGTGTGCCATGCACTTTATCTACATTTTCACTCCTCTCTTACAGCCATACTGGCAGGTAGGTACTATTATTATCGTATCTTTAAAGTGGTGAAACAGGGACTTAGGCTGAATCATGAGCAAAGTGTTACAGCTAATAAGTGAGATCAGATCTTTTTGACTAAGCGCTTTCTCTACACTTTACCTACCTATGCATGTCATGTGGCCTTAAAGTCAGTAAAATGCCAGCAACAGTGCTGGGTAAATGGCCAGCCCTTGAAGCTTCTAAATCATGTTTGCTCGTGACCGTGCCGAGTCCTTGAGAGAAATCCGAGGGTCTAAGACAGAGAGCATCCACCTTTGATCAAGGAGAAGACGGAGGCCAGAGGCATGCAGCCGGTCCCTGCCTCCTGACCTCAGACTGCATTCTCGACCGTACCTGTCCCGGACGCGTATGTCAGTAGAAAGCCCAGAGAGGAGGAGGAGAGCTGATGGAGTGTGACCAAGGACAGTGACAGGGAGAAAGAGAGGAGGAGGTGGCGGAAGCTCACCTGAATCTGGTCTCTCACACACTATTACCAGGAGTCTCTCTCTCCAACGTTTGGCTCAGCTTTCTTTGTACTGCTTTCATTTTTAGAAGGGCTCTCCTGTGCTTAGCAACACCTGCAGAAAAAGAGCGCCTCTTTTCTAACACATCCATCACGGGGCCCAGGACAGACTTTCAGTGGCTCCGTTTGGGTATTTGCCCTTCTCTGGACCATTCATATGGTTAGGGTGACCCAGCCTGCTAACTGGCCACTCTTAAGTTATATGTTCAGCCCTGAAACCAAGGGAAGGGGCCAGCCCACCCGAACCCAAAGGGAAGCCAGATGATACCTTTGTCCAGATACTTGACAGAAGGAAACAACAGGTATTTTTCATGCCAGCTATTCCCATTTTCCAGGCAGAGAAACACACTCAGCAAACAGAGTTGCCTTGCCAAGAGTTATACAGCTTAGTATCTGGTGTGGCAGAATTTGAATCCAGGTGTCTGTCTCCAGAGTCGTGCTCCTTCAAGGCAGCAGACAGGTCTTTCTCACTTGGGTTTCCCCATGCACCCTCCCCCCAGCGCTGAGCCTACGAGGTCTGACAATTAAGTTCAAGAACCTGCCACTGTGCTTACGTTGGCAGCACTGAACACAACTCGGCAAGGTGTCATAGCCTGGGTGTGTCTGCGTCTCACAGCTGTGTTCGTGTTGACATGTGGCGGTGTCTTGCTGAGTGGCGTTCATCATTGTTGTTGCATGTTTTTGTGTGCCTTCGTGAGAAGGTAGAGCTTGAATTAGAACAACGAACAAACATTACATTTCTTGTTAAACTTGGCAAGTGGAAGGGAAGTCAGGGACCTGTTAGTCCAAGTTTATGGGGATAATGCCATGGAGAAAACGGCAGTGTACAAATGGATTAAATGTTTTCTGAAGGGAGAGAAAGCATCACTGATGAAGAGAGGTCAGGGCGGACAGTAATGAGCAGAAGTGATGAAAACATTGCAAAAATTGGCCAAATTGTGCATCAAAATCGTTGGCTGACTGTGAGAACCATGGCAGACCAAGTAAACATCAATAGAGAAACAGTTAGGAAAATCATAACTGAAAATCTTGGCATGAGAGAGGTGTGTGCAAAAATGGCCCCAAAGGAGCTCACCATGAACAAAAGCAAAGGAGGGTGGAGGTTTGCCCAGTTTTCGAAGACCTTCTGGAGAGGCAGAATGAGTCCTTCGAAGGTAACCATAGTGATATTCAGCAATGATGTATGTAGCACTTGTTCTAGGATGAGTGCGGCCTTAATTGTCAGATCTTGTATTATGGGTTCTCTATTCCAGTGCCACTCAAAAGTGTGGTCCATAGACCATGCTGGTCTGCAAACTCTTTGTTACCAGTCCACAGTTAGTTAAGTACCAATATTCTGAGAAAGCATTTAGCAACATTTTGCAGCAATTTGAAATTGCTTTGACTTACAAGTAGAGTAATACAGAAGATGGGCTTGAGATGTGTTGTAAATAATTTGAGAAGCATTGCTCTATGCAGTTATGTCTTTAATAAAGGCACGAACAAAGGAAACCGTGATAACATTAGTGAGTCCTCCACAGGGAGGCTCAGGTGGACACAGTGTCCATCTCACCACTCAGATGGTGGTTCTGTCACTCACCCAGCCAAAGGAAGCCTTCCTAAGAACCCCACCCTTAGCACAGACCTCCGCAGCCGAAGTGTGTCTCCTGTCTACCAGAAGGTCAGGCAGGTAGGCTCAGGCCCAAACAATTCCAGTGCCCAAGGGGTCTTGGTTCTAATGCAGCTGGAAACTGGCTGATTCCGCTCAGAGCTTGTGGGCACCTAGCACTGTGAGCCAGGGCCCCACCCACCCTGTCTTCCATGCTGTGCCCTGGAAGGAGAGTGATAGTTGACACAAGCTGTCCTTGCGAAGCCACCCTAAGATCGGACAGTTTCTTTTTAAGCTGAGGTGAAACGTCAGCTCCAGGATCGTGCTGTCACCTTCCATCTTGACACAAGGGATGTGGCATGGCTCTCCCCTAGCTTCCCCCTCGGTGGGAACTCTCGGATCCAGGGTCTTGCATCCACAGAGCAGTTCCAGGCACAGACATTCCTCAGAGCCACAATGACTCAGGTTGGCAAGTGTGAGCCAAAGAAAAGGCCCAGAAGCCAGCTCAGTCCTTTGATGGGGTTAAAGGGCCTCCATCCTGGCTGTGCTTTCATTTAGCACTTCCATCACGCCTGATGCACCAAAACGAGCCCGGGACTCTGGGTTAGAAACCCGGTTCTGCTATTTTGCTGAGTAATTTTGGGTTGTTTGCATAACCTTTCTGCATCTCAATTACTGCATATGACAAAAGGATAGAAGACTCACCTCAAGACTGAGTCTGAGCACGAGCTGTGATAATGCTGTGGAGCAGCTGGTGTGCGCAGGCCCTCAGAATACGGCGGTGAGGAGGACGTTTCCTCCACGTTCCAGGCAGCCGGAGAGACTGACAAGAGCTCTGGCTTGGAGTCCCACAGAGCTGGTTTTTGCTCAGGTTCAGTCACCTCTAGCTGTGTGACCGTGGGCAAGTTTTTCAGCTCCTCTGAACCTGGGTGACCGCTTCTGTACAGAGCGAAATACCCACTTGCTAAGGTTGTCATTAAGGATTAAATGCAACTTGATATGCAGAAGAGTATGGCACAGAGTAGATGCTCACTACATGCTTATTAATTTAACACCTATTTGTTCTAATGCTGAGGACTAGGTCCACTAGACCAGGCCTTGAGGAGACCTTGGTGAGCATAGCAGTCCCTTGCTTAGGAAGTTAGTAAGGGAAATGATATTTTAAGGAAAACAGATTAGCACCCAGATAATCAAGTCACAGCCATGGAACAGACTACAAAGCAAGGTACAGAGTGCTAAGTGAAGATGTGACAAGGCAATTCAGTCAACTTAGGAAAGTTAGGGAGGGCTTCCCTGAGGAAGTGATAATTGAGTCAAGGTCTGCAGCGTGAGTGGGAAGAACATTCTGGACAAGGAATAGCATGTGCAAAGCCCTGTGGTGGAGGAATACCGGGATATTAAAGGGATTAAAAAGAGGCCAGTGTGGTGAGAGCGCAGGGATCGAGGGGGTGTGGGGTAAGGTGGGCTGGAGAGGAGAGGCAGCCGGACCTTGTAGGTCTCGTAGGCTGTGCTGTGGACTTTAGTCTTTGTCGATATTTTAAGCAGGGGTAGGGATGACACGATCACATTTGCTTTCAACAAAGATCCCTCTGGCTGCAGCTTGGAGGTGAAGTGTGTGCACCGACATGGAGTTAAGAGACCATGGCTATGGTGCAGGTGAGTGACAAAGGAGTTTTGGGCTAGGGTGGTGATGATAGAGATGGAAAGGAGGGGACAGAGATAATCGAGGTGTCCTTGGTACAGCATTTCCTAAGTGTGTCAAGAACAATTCCTAGGCTCCTGGCTTGCACGAGGACTTGAAGGGCGGTGCTACTGGAGGAGGAGCAGGTTTGGGGGCGGGGGGTTAACTCTTGAGTCTGATTTTAGACAGGTTGAATTTGAGGTATTGCTGAGATGGCTAAGAGGCAATTAACCATTTTCCATTGGAGTTAGTGAGCTGCAGCTCCCTTAGCACCTTCATCAGGAGAGTTTTCAGTGAGTGATGGAGCATGAAGCTTACGAAGGGGCCCAAAGAGACCGGGAAGGGTCAGGAAGATGTTCATTTGACCACCATGGCGATGAGTTTACGGATGTGTACATATGGAGAAACGCAGCAAGTTGTAACTGAGCTAAGAAAGTTACCAAAGGCACAGAGTGGCTGCTGGAGGGGATGCGAGGTTGCGGGCATTGGCTTTTGTTTTTGTCTAACAACGTGACTTGACTGTGTTTAAAGGCTATCTGACAAAGAAGTAGAGATAGGCAATCCAAGAGAAAGAAGGAGTAATAAGAAATACATATTATAGTTCCCAAGGAAGGGAGAAGGGAGGGTGCCAAAATTCAGGTGGAGAATTGGCCTCTGATGAAAATGTCAGCCCCCATGTTGAAACAGAAGAGAGAGACAAGAGGATGGGTACAGGTGTGTGTGTGACAGAGAGAAGATAAGGATGGATTCTTTCTCTGTCAAGTAGAAGGTGGAGTCACTGCTGAGAGTGAGGGCAGAGGAAGCAGGTTTGGGGAGCATGGTGAAGGTGTGATGTGGCCATTGAAGAGTGGTGAATTATGGGTGGTGTCCAAGGCCCACTTGAGATGAGGGTCCCCTGCCCTGTGGTGTCCTGGTCTCAGCAGTGTTTGTCTGCTGGGCACAAGCATGGAAGAAGCAGATATGGAGAGGTTTGCTCCACCGATGAGATCTAAAGATAGAGGGCCAAGAGAATTCATGGCCTTGGCAAGACTGTTACTGAAATATTGGATCTTGACTCTGAACTGTAATAAAGAAGGACATGACTCACACCTGTTAAAATGGCTATCATCAAAAAGACAGAAAGTAGTAAGTGCTGATGAGGGTCTTGAGAAAAGGGAACCCTTGTGCACTGTTGGTGGGAATGTATAAGTTGGTGCAGCCACTATGGACAGTAGGATGGAAGTTCGCACAAAATTGAAAATAGACCTACCATACGATGCAGTAGTTCCACTTCCAGGTGTTTATCCAAAGGAAATGAAAACAGGACCCCATGTTCTCTGCAGCATTATTCACAATAGCTAAGATATAGAAATAGCCTAAGTGTCCACCAACGGATAAAAAGATGTGGTATGTACACTGAGGAATATTAGTTAGTCGCAAAAAAAGGGGAATTCTGCCATTAGTGACAATGGACCTTGAGGACATTACGCTAAGTGACATAAGTCAGAGAAAGACAAATACTCCATGATATCACTTTTATGTGGAATCTAAACCCAAACCAAAACAAGAAAGTGAACTCATAGAAACAGAAAGTAAAATAGTGGTTCTAGGGCCGGGGGGTGGGGAAAAACAAGGCCATGGGGTGGGAGAGGGTGGTGGACCGGAAGCAAATAGACGGTCAGTGCCTGGGGACGAGTGTGATGAAGAACAGTTGGAAGGGTCTTGTGTAGCACACGTGGTGGAAGAATGGAAGTTGTGATCAGACAGCAGGGTGTTTGAGTCGTGGTTTTCGAGCTGGAGCCATTGTGGTTGTCGACAGGGTCCAAGGCAAAGCTGTGGGAGGTGGTGCATGGCCAGGTCGGCCGCGTCTGTCCTGTTTCTTCCCACGTTGCCACGCTTGCACCTGCTTGTGTCAGGGGAGAAGCCTTATACATATTAGTTGAGTGAATAAAACCACTTCCCTCCAGATGAGACATTTCCAGTTCCTTTAATTGTACCTTCAAGAACAGGGTTTCAAGCCTTTTCTCCATTCTCTCTCTGTACTCATTATTCAGAAACTAAATTTTACACCTGTAAGAGAATGAGGCTTTGATTCTTATAGCTTGATAAACTCATTCTCCGTACACGCTCCTTTTTCCTGTACCCCTCCACCTTCTGTATCCTTCCACATGACACGGACTCCCTGCAAGAGGACAATAAATGTTGTAAAAAGCAAGAAAAGGGAAAAGAAAAACTGAACTTGTTAATGTTCACTGATGCTCCCCCAAAGCTGTGCCATGCTGTTTAGAGTCTCACCAGAGGACAGGAGAGGCAGGGTCCTGTGGGTGCTAAGGACCGGGGTTCTGGAACCCAACAGGACGGGTGACAAATCCCAGCTTTCCCACTCTAGAACTGTGTGACCTGGAGCAGGTGGGTGGCGCCTGCTCTGTGCCTCGGTCTCCTCATCAGTAAACAACACCTACCTCTTCCCTCCACGTCAGGTGAATGCCGTTAACATGGTGCCCAGCACATGATGCTCCAGGATGGTGAGGATGGTAGGCGCATAGAGGTGCCTACCATAGGAGGAGGAGGATGGCTCAGTCAGCAGGAGCTGGGTTCAAATTCCAGCTCGCTCTCTGACTAGCTGGGTCAGCCCGGACAAGCAACTTTATTTTTCTGAACCTCAGTGTCCTCATCTGCAAAAATGGAGATGCAAGGTGGTGGGGAGGACTCAGAATGGGTGGCGTGACAGCCCCCAGCATGGTGACAGATGTTTGTTCATGGTCCTCTCACATGTGACATGAGCTCTGTGTCTCCCTCTCAACGAGTCATTCAGCAGGAAAGGCTGATTCCCTTGAATAGACACACGGAACCCTTAACTGCTGTGCTCGCCTGTCTTTCTAGCAAGTCTCACAAGTTAAGTGGCTTGCTCAAGGTGTCACCACAGTTTCTACCCTGCCACAGTATCTCCCCAAACAGTCTTGTGGAATTTTCCAGGAATGTGGGGCTGGAAGTGACCTCTATGACCATTAGGTGCTTGACGAAGATGTCCAGGACACCAACATCCTGACTGCCAAAAGATAACACGTGGTGCCCAGAAGGTCAAGTAGGTGAAATACCAATCCCAGGGCAGAGATCAAAAGTCTGTCCGTGACTGCCGCTTCCTCCTCGCTCGGTGGCAGGAAGGAGCCGTTGGCTGTTTGCTTCAGGGAGTAGCTCCCGTAGGGAGACCGTGCCACACCTTACCGGGCCTCTCTTCTTCCCTCTCCCCCAGAGAGTGAAAGTAGGAATAATAATAATTACGATAATGCTTATTAAATGTTTATTATTGTGCGCTGAGGACTTTCCTCACAATACCCCTTCTCCTCCTAGTTAACCTTCACAATAGCCTGTAAACTGGGCTGCTGTCGTCATTCCTGTTTGACAGAGCAGGAAACAGGCTCAGAACGGGCGAGTAGTTTGCTGAAGGGCCTGCCCTGTGGGGGCCTCAACTGGACCCCAAGGATGTCTGATTGCAGAGCCTCTGCTCTTAGTCACTATCCTGAGCTGTCAAGTAAATGTTGGTACTGGGGACCCTGGGGCAAAGGGACCAGTAATGCCACCAGGAATGAGTGTAGTTGGAGGGGAAAAGAGAATGGAAGCTAGCACCTGAGCTGTGACTCTGAGTTGTGGCTTCTCCCCGGTTTCCTGTCTGACCTTGGGCAGGTGACTTAACCTCTTGGTGCCTTGAGAGACTTTAGTACAATCGAGGTGAGGCTGAGAGGCCCCACAGCTAACTCTGGGCTGAGAGAATGGCAGAAGGAAAACACGAGCAGGAGAGTGCCTGGGAGTGCCCAGGAGGTGAGCAGGAGCCACCTGGGTCCCACTGTCAGTTCTGTGACCTCCACTCTCCAAGAGGACTTATCTAAAGTGAAGGTTACCTCTACCCAAAGTTAAGTTCCAATGGAGTGGGGGAGTATAAATGAAATATTTCTTTAAAAAAAGCACTGGACTTCAGGCCAGAAGGTCTGTGTTTTGGTCTGGACCTGTCATTACCAGGGCTATAGAGTGACACCCCAGTCTTCCTCCAGCTTGAGCTGGGCTCCAAGCCCAGTTCCATCTGTTCTCTGGCCTCAGTCTCACAATCTGTGACAGAAAGCGTCTTTCACGTCTCTGACACACTTGTCCTGGCACACCCCTGTGGTCTCTGCCTCAGGTCTTGTCCTGATGCTCGACTAGGTCTGCTTTGCAGTCCGGGCTGGTAATAGAAGGACCTTGGCCACCCTGTCCTGGCCTCAGCGAGGACACAAGGGATGGGGGCTCAGGTGGACAGAGGACAGGAAAGGGGTACAGTGCCATGAGGGCAGACCTCTCCTGGCTTGGCCGCTGTGTCTCCCCTCCCCCCGAGCGGTGTGGGGGGCCTGGCCTGAGATCAGAGGTCCACCTGCGTCAGCCCTCTAGTCAGGAGGCGCCTTCTCAAGGCAGAACAATGCAGGCTCTTTGAAGGGCTGGGCAGCAGGGGATGGGTGTTTCTCCAAACACAGGGCCTCCTTTGCAAAACAGGCTTTGATTCCCAGGCCCAGAGGCCCCAGGTGCCTGTTGGGCGGTAGGCGGGGGCTGGGGGCTTTGTTTGTCAGGAAAAGGGGCCTTGGAGACACAGGAACAAAGCCTGGGACAGAGCTGGCCTGGGCTGTGGGTGGTCTGGGCACGTGGGCCAGGGCTGGGATGGCAGTGGGGAAGTGGCCAATATGCCTCGGACCAGCCCCTTCCCAGCCCCCGACAGCCCAGGGTACTTCTGGCCTCCTCTCATCATGGATCCTGGATGTCTCACTTATATGTCCGCTGCGGCTGCATCTATCTCCAGGCTGTCTTTGTGGTCCATGGGCTCCCAAAATCCCTGCTGGGGGAATGAATTGGGTAAAACTGGAGTCCAGGACACAGAATCCAAGAGGTGGGGAGGAAAGACCACGACCCCAGCATCTAATGGCCTGTGCCCAAGGGAGGTCACGAAGAAAGATGGCTCCTGCCTTCTGCCAGACACTATGCTGGGCACTTGACATGCATGTATCTGTGATTTAACCCTAGTTCTGTCACTTGACAGTGGCCTATGAGGTCCCACAGGTCCTCTCTGAACACATCCTCTTTCACTTCTGCCTCCATTCCAGCTGCACTGTCCTTTCAGTTCTAGAACACAGCAGGCATGTTCCTGCCTTAAGGTCTCCACACTGACTATTCCCTCTGCCCAGAAATCTCTGGCACGGCTGACCCCTCACTCGTCAGGCCGTGGCTCAGATCCTAGATTCTCAGTGAGGCCTGCCCACCCACTCTGCAGCCATGCCTCCAGCCCCCTGACATTTCATGCCCCCTTAGCTTACTTTTTCCCCCTTAGAGTTTTTCACCTCTTACTAGCCAATTACTTATTTCTTATCCTAGTTATTGACTCTGTCTCTCAACTAGAATGTAAGCTCCAACGGGTCAGACATCTCTGTTGATTTCATTCACTCATGTATCCCAAGCACTTACCCGGGAGGCACTTGCAATGTTAATTTTATGTCAACTTGACTAGGTTGTGGTATCCGCTTGTGTGGCCAAACACTAGTCCAGATGTCGCTGTGAAAGTATTTGTAGATCCAATTTAAATTTGCCATCAGTTGACCCTAAGTAAGCAGATTACCTTCCATAATGTGTGAGTGGGCCCCATCCAATTCGAGGAAGACCTTAGGAACAAAAGACTGAGGTGTCCTGAAGAAAGAATTCTTCTCGAGACTGCCATGTGGAAACCCTGCTTGAGTTGGTCTGCAAAATTCAGACTCAAGACATGTCCATTCTTACCTGAATTTCCAGTCTGTCAGCTTGCCTGCAGATTTCAGATTTGCCAGCCCCTTAAAATAAGGGAAAGTTGCCAATTTCTTAAAATAAACCTTTCTATCATCTATATTTCTATCTATCATCTATCTATCTATCTATCTATCTATCTATCTATCTATCATTTATCTATCTATCATCTATTATCCATCTACCATCTGTCTATCAAACTGATTGGTTCTGTCTCTGGTTCTTTGGAGAATCTTGACTAACAAAGCACTCAATAAATACTAGAGTTGAACCATAGGGAATGGCTGGTTTTGTGAGTAAAACAATTTTTAAATTATCAGCCACTTCATATGGTTAAACCTGATTTTATTTTTATTTTTTGTATGTGGGTAGCTCCCTGGCCAGGAATCGAACCCAGGCTGCAGTGTTGACAGTGCCAAAGCCTTAGCCACTACACCACCAGGGAACTCGCTGATATTTGTTGAGTGAATAAATCACACAGCAATTATTAAGATAAGTATTATGTTGCTAATAAGCAAACCAAGACTGACAGAAGGGCATCTTCCCTTGTCTCTGTAAAGATGGAGGTTCCCAGGGAGAAGGGCAGCGTGGTGGGCTCGAGCATGGTAGTGAAGGTGGCCGTGGGGCCAGCGGACCTGCATCTGAAACTCAGCTCTACTTAGCAGCCTGGTGACTTTGGCCAACTTACTTATTGTCTGCGAGTCTTAGGTTCCCCATATGTGAAGTGAGATAGTAGTACTTCACCTCTGGTATTATTTCAAAAACCAAATAAGATAATAGATGTAAAGTACTTGGAATCCTGAGTGCTCAGTAAATAGTAATACTGGTTATTATTTATTACTTTTAGCAGATAATGTAACTACGATATTTTGGGGATATTGCTGGAGGCAAAGAATAAAAGTCAACAACGTTTACTTTGGAGCCCTGAAAACATCCCGTTGTCCCCCCCAGGGTTCCCGCCCCTCAGTGTGACGTGCCCTTGGGAGAGGGTCTGATTGTGGCCCTTTACTGCTGCTTTGCTTGGGTGAGTTTATGCCCATCCACGTGTTACCCTCTGGGGGGTATTCCTTGTTTAGACCTGAGCTTTCATTCCGGCCTGAAAGGCTTTGTCTACTGTTAAAAACGAAAACAAAAAGCCCCAGCATTTCGAGGTCCAGGAAATGACACCCCACAGCAGATAATTACAGTGCTCTGCACCTTTCACCTAAGCTGGTGTACGAGTTAAAACTGCAAGGGAGGCATCACAGTGACAGGTGACAAGCTCCCTACAGGAGAGCATGGTCTCCAACGTGAGGGCTCAAGACATTTTTCAGGGCTGCAAGAAGAATTTCTCTTTATATGCATTTTTATAACAACAATGTCACCAAGCTTTATTACTATTTCATATTCAGATATGCAAACATAATACTTAGAAGTAAAATATTTGAAGCATCATGCTCAGATTATTTTTAGCCAATAATGACATGAGATCAAAGAGGTTTGGAGACCATGGCTCTAGGGAACCATCCTGAACTTCGGCTTTCAGGATGACTTCCTTCCTGCTCCGGAGCTCAGCTCAGGCCAGGTCCCTGCAGGGGACCAGCAGGGACCAACTGCATCATCTTTCAGACATTGGTGGATCCTCAACCTGGTCGGAGTTGCCCGCTCTCCCCAGTTCCTGCACTGTCTGGCCTAGGAGCTTATCTGACCAGAGTCTCCAGCAGCCTTTCCTGTTATCAGAGCCCCGGTGTCCACGCAGTCTGAGCCTCCTGCCCCTTCCCATCCTGCTGAGTTATGGTCTGTCCTTGGAGCGAGGGTAAACAGAGGAGGTGACAGTGTCAATAAATGTCTCCGTATGGCCTTGGCTAGCACACATGTGTTTCTACTCGGGGACACAGGTAGATGTGTGCTCGTGGCCCTTCCTATGACACACACACAGAAGAAACATAAAAAAGACAGGAAATAGTACTAAAAATTTAAAAAAGAACAACAAGGAAAAGGATGTCTCCCTTTATGAACTCTGAGATGTTTTTTGAGTGTGCTGTCCTTGCCTGGTTTTGGTATCAGGGTGATGTTGGCGTCATGAAATGAGTTTGGAAGTGTTCCCTCTTCTTCAAATTTTTGGAAGAGATTGAGAGGAATTGGTATTAAGTCTTCTTCGAATGTTTGTAGGATTTACCCACATAGCCATCTATCTGGTCCGGGACTTTTGTTTTCTAGGAGTTTTGTTGTTGCTGTTTTGTTTGTGGGTTTTTTTGGGGGTGGGGGTGGAGAGGGGAGTTCCCTGGCTGGGAATCGAACCCAGGCCACGGCGTCGAGAGCGCCAAAGCCTAGCCTCTACACCACCAGGGAACTTCCTAGGAGTTTTTTTTATTGCTGTTTCAATTTGCTCTTAATAATTGGTAATTGGTCTATTTAGGTTTTCCATATCTTTATGATTTAGACTAGGAAGGTCGTATATGTCTATGAATTTGTCCATTTATTCTGGGTTATTAAATTTGGTGGTGTATAGCCTGAAAGAGAGCTTAAAAAACCAGTTCTGGGTAATGAAAAATCCTGCCTTTGAAACGAGTCCCATTTCAGGCAATGGGTAGCAGATTTGGGTCAGAGCCAAAGTCACTCAACAAGTATGAATTTCCCAGTCATTTACAAATTTGTATACAGTGAACATTCGTCCATGAACACTTACTGAGGGAACCAGCAAGGCGGTACAACTGGTTCAAAGGAGAATTAAAAGAAATTCACACACATATAAGAATGCTGATACAGTTTTAAAAATTTACAAAATGGGGCAATAATCAATTGCATTCTACTAGATGCAATTCATTTGTATTTCTATGAAACAGAATAATTTGCATTATTATCACTTTTTTTCACAACTTAACTGTTCTCAGTTCTTTATTTTGGTGAAGGAGCCATGTAACTTAAATAACTTAATGCAGCCAGTGAATCCCATTATCCTTTATGCATCCCTTTTGTTCTTTCCAAACACCTGAATCATTGCAATGCCAGGGTGTTCCCTCCACTAGAACCTTCTTCCAAGTATTACCAATAAAAGTTTAAGCAACTGAGTCACTCTGTGTGCCAAGGACCATCATGCACAACCTAAGTTCAAAGCACCCTGTTTTCCCCAAACTTCCTTCCTGGCACCTCTCCTCTCCCCAGAAAGGCCCCTGGAATGACCCATCTCTGCCTGGAGGGGCCTTGAACGAAGCAAAGGCACTTGGGGGCAGCCAGGTCCCAGCCCAGGGTGGCCTTTAGCTTCCAGTTAACCAGGGTTGCTCTACTTTCCTCTGCTTCCCTGGTTAGAGAGCTTGCTCCTTGAGGGAGAAGGCAGTGTCCTTGGGGTTCTGGTCTGTTCTGTAAAGCTCTGTTACGTTCTGTGAACATTAACTGTGCCCCTGACTTTTTCTCTCTGGCTCTGAATGGGGTTCAGGAACTCTCTTCCATCTTCTTCACGTCTCCGCGCTTCAGGGAGGTAGGATGCAGCCACACGTAGGAGGGCCCTATCTTTTCCACAATCTCAGCCCCAAACCTCAGGCTTGTTCTGAGGAGCCAGAGCAAGGGGGAAGTGGTGGACAGGGCTGGGGTCTGGCCAAGGCACGGCCTGTTGAGACGAGGGTCATCAGTCATCAGCAGGGGAGATACAGATCTGCACTGAGGTCAGTGCCTAAGCTTTGGAGTCCCACAGGCCTGGGTGGGGAATTCCAGATAACTACTCCTC
>PVJL010013266.1:0-33077 GCA_004026885.1 Lyroderma lyra
TACCCAAAGAACTTGAAAACCTTTGTCCGCAAAGACTTATGTACCCCAATGTTCATTGCAGCGCTGTTCACAGTGGCCAAAACATGGAAACAACCAAAGTGCCCTGCGACAGACGACTGGATAAAGAAGCTGTGGTACATATACACAATGGAATATTACTCAGCTGTAAGAAAAGATGAAATATTGCCATTTGCGACAACATGGATGGACCTGGAGATCATCATGCTTAGTGAAATAAGCCAGACAGAAAAAACAATGAACTGTATGACCTCACTCATATGCGGAATATAAAACTGAAAGCAACAAAGAGAAAAGAAATGAACAAACAAACAAACAACCCATGAACACAATCAACAGTTCAATGTTTATGTGGGGACGAGTGGGTCAGGGAGGGTAGAAAGGGGAGAGGGTGGGAGAGGAGGGAGGGAGCTAAATATAAGGTGATGGAAAGAGAAGTCACATTAGGTGGTGAACTTATTATACAACAAGCTGACAATGCACTGTAGAATTGTATGCCTGAGACCTATGTAATCCTTGCTAACAGATGTCACCCCAATAAGTCTAACAATAAAAATGAATTTAAAAAAGTGCAGGGAGTTCCCTGATGGTGTAGCGGCTTAAGGCTTCCGCGCTGACGCTGTCAGTGCTGCGGCCTGGGTTCGATTCCCAGTCAGGGAGCTACCCACATACCAAAAAGCAAAAAAAAAAAAGTGCAGAAAGGAGAGAAACTTATAGTATTGGTGTGAATGTAAATTGATATGGCTTCTTTGGAAAGCAATTTGGTTGTGTCTATTAAAGCTAAAAATATACATACCTTTGACCCAGACAGTCCCCTTCCAGGGACCCATCCTAGAGCAATGCTGACCTGTGTGCACCAAGAGACATTTCAAGCCTATCCATTGCAGCTGTAAAACACCCTGTGTACCCATCAATAGGGAGATGATTGTATAAATCATGGTACCGCCATACTATAGAGAACAATATAGCAATGAAGAGGCATGGAATTGGCCAAACCTGTTGAAAAATATCAAAAGTCAAAAAAGGAAAAAGTCAAAAAAGAAGAGTAAAAAACCCCCCCCAAAAAACAAACAAAAAACAGATCCAAAAACACAACCAAGAAAACCCAGCAGAACAATACTTGCTATTTGGCCAATTTGTATTTTAAGACTTAAAATATACCAAAGACCCAAAGCAAAACTATGTTCCTTTATATGTATATAAATGCATAGAATAGCCTGGAAGGAGGGTCCAGTGTGGTTACTCTGAGTAAGTAGAGTATGAACAATGGAAATGGGTTAACAAGGGACTTTTCCCTGACTCTTTGGTTTGATATACAAGGGCTGCTCGGAAAGTATCCAGCCATGCAGTATGAAAAATAGAGGCATTTATGGCTGGACTTTTTCCAGACAGCATAAATATAATTAATATATAATCTATATAATATATAATATGTAATGGTATATAGTATATATTAGTCTGTTGCATTTTTTAAAAAAAGACTTTATTTTTTAGAGCAGTTTTAGGTTTACAACAAAATTGAGAAGAAGGCACGGACATTTCCCATATCCTCCCTGCCCCCACACATGCGAGCCTCCTCCAGGCTCACCATTCCCCACCAGAGTGGTGCATTCGTTACAGTTGATGAATCTACACGGACACATCATTATTACCCAAAGTCCACAGTTTACCTTAGGGTTCATTCTTTGTCTTGTGCACTCTATGGGTCTGGACAAATGTATAATGGCATGTATCAACGATTGTAGTATCATTTATACAAAATATTTTCACTGCCTCCAAAATTCTGTATACTCTGTTGAGTCATCTCCCTCCAACCCCTTGACCACTGAACTTTTTATTGTCTCCATAGTTTTTCCTTTCCCAGAGCGTCTGTCATGTAGTGGGAATTAAATGATATGCAGCCTTCTCAGACTGGCTTCTTGCACTTTGTCATATCACTTATGGGTTCCTCCAGGTCTTTTCATGGCTCGCTAGTTCAGTTCTTTTTAGTGCTGAATAAATCCTTTGTCTGGATCTGGATGTACCACAGCTTATTTATCCATTGCTTACATCTGTGTATTAAAGAAATAAATAGCATAATTTATGTTCTTGGAAGTCCTTTTTAGATGTGACAGAGCGGACAGGATAAAGGGCTTATACCCCTTCTGTTGCATGAACACTCTGTGGTCAGTCTATGGGAGACTCTCAGCGAGGCCATCAATTCGCTTTCTCTGTTCCCAGGAGTGGTAGGTCTGCTTCCACAGAGGCAAGAGGACTGATCTCTTTTGACATTTGTAGACTGCAAATGACTCTGATGAGCTGCCTCTAAGCCTGTCACTAGCTTCACCCAGGTTGGGGCCACTCTAATGCCCCTGACTTTTCTCCTACACCCGGTCTAGTCATTACCATCCTTCGTGTAGCTATTTCAGAATTCTAAGTAAGAAAACTCTGTTGTGGTAAACAAATAAAGCCCCCAAACTCATCAACTTAACCCTATCAAGGTCTAACTGTCCCATGACCCCAACATCTCAATACGAATTGAATGAATCTCCACATCCCATTGGTCAGAACTAGTCACATGGCTCCAATCTAAGTGAAAGGGAATCTGGGAAAGGGGGAGATCACATGGCTATTTAGTGAGAATTTAACATCTCTGTCATGAGAGTAGAAAGTGGAAAATGTGAATTGACATTTAAATAAACGTTATCTTTGTAAAAGTAGCCAACATAGAAGGCTATTCAGTAGCTCATGGGTTATGAGCTTGAGGGCAGGGATCCTCTTTTTTAATTTTCATCTGCATCTCAGTCTTGTCAATTAAAACAATGAATGACAAATCTTTGCAGAGTCTTTACTTAATGTTAGCCAAATTGAGCTCCTACATTTACTCAAACCTTTTTTGCAACTTGCCTCTGGAAACTTCCTGTTCATTTGGCTTACAAATTATACAAGGATATCAATTGCATTGTTTTATTTTCATTTTTTGTCCCCTGTATCTCCAAGCTAGAACTTTGAGACAACTTCAAAAGTAAGACAAACTGACAATATTGGTCAAGACAAAGTAACCAAAGGCATAAATAAATAAATCAATGAAGAACGGGACATCGCTATAGATATACAGAGATTCAAAAGGTAATAAGAAAGCACTTTATCTTAACACCTTTCTTTGAGGGCTCATCTTTTGTTGTTGTTGTTCATTTTAACCCAAAGAGCCATTACCCAGATAGAGTGATTATCTCTCATTCTCTACCAGACATGGCCCACAACCATTTCTTAGAAAAGAAATTAATTACATTATTAAAAGAAGATACTGAGTTTAAAATGGATGTATTGAGGACTCTGAAGGCAGTCCTCAAGGAAGTATGGGGACTTGATTATTTGGAGTGTCTTTGAAACATGGCCTTCTTGGGGTTTGAAAAATGACCCTGCTCTTGGAGGATTAAGAACCCATAGGTTTGCTTAAAATAATTTCTAGTCCCCATTAATCTTTAGTGATAGCTCAAACGACCTTAGATTTTACCCACCTTGTGGGTAACTTGATAACATAGATGTGTAGAAGCTGTAAAAACAGTGGAAGAGGGACTTAGGATCCAAGAAGTGGTACCTGAAGAAATAGTTTAGAGGTACCACTGCTCCAAAGGTGGGAAGGCTTGCAGCCAAATCAGGGCCCTGGTGAACACATGTGCTCTCTTCTTTAGAAGTATCTTTCACATGGAAACAGACCGGCCAGTCCTCCTGCCTTTCTCTGGTTCAGGCACTCCTCCCCGCACAGATTTCATGGCTGTGACAATTCCCTAGCTGTTGTCTCTGTCTCTACTCCCTCCTCAGATACCCCTACCAGATTAATCATCCCCAAACTCCTCCCTGATCATGCTCCTCTTGGAGGAAAAACCTTTAGAAGTTCTCTATTGTCTAATGATTCAAGTTCAAACGCCTCAGCTTAGCTTTCAAAGCCTGCGAAAATGGCCCCACCCTACCTGACCAATTTTATTTTCTTCTGCTTCCTGACACACACCCTCTTTTTCAGGCACGTCTGTCTCCTCCACATCCCACAGACATGCCATACTTGTTTTGTTGTCTCTGTGCATTTATTCATGTTACTCCTCAAGCCTGGAATGTAGCCTCAGGTCCATGTCATAGGAATACTTGACTTTGCACAATGAATGGTCACCAGGTTTGTCATTTAAAGTCATTGCCTGTGTATAAAGCAAACCCTGCTTCCATCGTTCTGGATGGTACAGCTTTAGAAGTTTGTCTTGATTTGGGATTGGTCTTTGTTTGGCAGTGGGCCCAATCCTTAGTTTCATATTTGTCTGCCTCTTAGTTGCTGCCAGTCTATAAACCAACACTTAAATCCATTAAAGCTTTTCCTTTAATAAAAGCATCATCTTTGATAGAATGTGAAGAAATACTCTTGCATTTTAAAAATTTGTTGTTAGACCTTAGATTATTGCCAGCTGAGTTTTCTTAAAATGGGGCCTACTTGTATATGTCAAACAATTCCTTTCTAATTTGCGATTCCAGAGTGATATATACCAAAGCCATCTTTAGGGTTTTATGTCACCACATCCTCAGAGTTTTCTTCTCTCTTAACTCCTATTGTACAGGCTGAAGCTTCAGCCAAGTCATAAATACCTCCTGGTATATACTGGGAGGCTGGCCAGGTGAACTTATTAGGGTATTTATTTTGTTTTGTCTTGATGAGAAAGTCTAGGTGACTGAACATTTTGGGTCTGACAATTGGCCCTTGGACTAAGACCTCTTGGCTATTAGTAGTAGAAAAGTTTACCTCAGACATTGTCCTAGATGCGGACAGGTAGAACAGTCTGGTGGGACAGGATATCCTAACTTGATGTGGAGATGAATTCTTGGGAAGAGTTCAGGCAATGTTAGTGATACTCAGGCTTCTGGCTTGGTTCCCTCAGAACAAGTTCCATAGTCTTCTGGGGATGGGAACCGTAAGAAGAGGGAAGATAATAAGAGTGAGACACTCTTTATGATAGCAGTGGCATCAAGATAGTTGGTGATGGAAAGAGAAGTCACATTAGGTGGTGAACTTATTATACATCAAGTTGTCAACGCACTATAGAATTGTATGCCTGAGACCTATGTAATCCTTGCTAACAGATGTCACCCCAATAAGTCTAACAATAAAAATGAATTAAAAAAAAACATAGTTATGTCTTGTGACTCAGCATACACTGTAATTGGGCTGAAAAGGTCCATCTTCTCATTGATTCCCATGGAAAGAAAGAGTGTGGCAAATTGCTTTTTCAAAAATGGTTGCCTCTTCCATCTCACATGCTTGTCCTGTAATGTGACGGACACTTCTCCCATCAAGCATGGTGGTCTATGTTCCCTCCCCTTGAATGTGGGCGGGTTGGGGTGACTACAGCAGAAGTGATGCTATGTGACTTTGAACACTTGGTTCTTTTAGAAAGCTCAATCTTGGAACCCAGCCACCACAATGTGAGGAAGCCCAAGTAGCCACATGGAGAAGTGACCTGCTGGTAATCGTTGCTGAGGTCTCAGCCTGCAGCCTGCCTCAACTTCCAGGCATTCGAGTGTGTGAGCTTTAGGATGATCCCAACTCCCAGCCATTACATCAGCTTCAGCATAAATCTTCCCAGCAGGGGATGTAGGCATCACAGAGCAGAGTCAGGCATTGCACTGGGCCCATTTATCATGTCTGACTAAGAGAATCCATGTGTATAATAAAATGATTGAATTTTTTTTGTATCACTAAGTTTCCTTATGTAGCAATGGTAACTGGAGCAAAGAACTACTTCTTTGAGGTGGACAGAAAGTATTTGGGGGGGTGGGTGGGTGAACTCTCCAGGGACTATGACGGGCAGTTACATTGATGTCTGGATTTTCTGAGCACCCCAAGTTATCCAGGTCCTACCCCTACAACCTGGAAACCTAGAGGCCAAATAAAAATAGAGGAAAAGTAGAGAAATTTCTGAGATCCCTGTGACTCTAATCTTTTGGCCTAGAGAGAGAAAGTGGATGAAACTTTAGCTTCAATGGCCTCCCTCTTGAGCGGGAACCAGAGAAAGTTCTGATTTCATGACCCCAGGGTATCCCAGGCTATGGACCTTGTCAACACTCATTGCATTGACTACATTGCTAGGACAGCCAGGGGAGTAAAACCTTGTAAAGTATGTAAAAGTTTAATTAACACTTGTGATTCTGTCTGGAAAATTCTACGTAGCTAATGTAGTGAGAGAAAGGAAATAGCCTCAACTCACTCATGTGGTACTGAGTTGACATGTCACTACTGATGCATCTTTTAGGCTGGGCACATCCTTGGAAAGGAAGGACGGAGGGGTTTGCAAGATTAGGTTGGGTGTGGGGTACAGCAAAAGCCAGTGTCTCCACTGACCTCCTCTCAACTCTCCCCCTCCATCACTTTAGGATACCTTACTTAGAGCGCAGGTGGGTGAGTGTCATGAAGTTAAACTGTCCCAAATAAGTTGTCACTGTCCTTGGAAGGTTGGGAGAAAGTGCACCAGTCTTCAAGAGTCAGCTCAGGTACTATGTATCCCAGGTAGCCTTTCCTGAGTCCTCCCTGCCTCCACCTCTCTGCCCCAGCACCCTTTCCTCTTGTCTGTGTTGCCTGTTGACTTAACTGTCTCACCTAGTGAGCTCCTTAAGGTGTTTCTTTAATCTTTGAATCACCAATGCATACTCAGTTCTGAGCATGTTCTACTCAAGAAATGTTTGCTGAAGAAAGAAAGAAAGAAAAAAACATCGTCAGCATTTGATGTATGAGTATATCTTTCAGAATTTTTCTCCTGAGGCATTTTCCTCCTTCTTTCCTTTTTTTTTTTTTTTTTTTTTTTTTTGCATAAATGCAATCCTAGTGACCATACAATTGTGCATCCTGCTTTCCCTGCCCATGATTTCAGATGCATTTTCCTTGTTGTAACATACTTGTAATTTCAAACCTTAGTAGTATTACTACTACTAAGAATAACTTCATTGATATCCGATCCTGCTGTGGGCCAGCCATGGTGTTGGAGGCAATCTTTCCGGTTTGCAAGGTAGCTGCCATTCGTTCCATTTTACAGATTAAGAAACTGAGGATCATAGAGCTTAAACAGCTTGTCAACAATAACCAGCTGAAGGAGACTAGATTGGTCCATCTGATTTCAATATTCATATTCCTGCTATTATTTTACCATGTCTTTCCTGATTATTTTTAAGTGACTTCACAATACTTACCCTTTTGTGTGGATGGGTCATAATATGCTTAACCATTTCCCTATTTTTGGTCATTTAGGATTTACTAATTTTAGATATTATAAACAATGAGGCACTGAACATCATTGTGCTAACAGACTTCCCCCCCTACTTTTGGATTATCACCTAGGAGTAGAGTCCCAGAAGTGGAATTACTGGGTTAAAGAGTAGGATTGTGTTTATGGCTTTTGATACTTATTGCCAAATTGCTTTCTCAGAGGACACTGTGTTTAGTGTAACAGGCTCACTTTATAGGCCCAGGGGAATCACCTCTCTCTTGCAAGATGTCAGGTTGTCCTCTAACCACTAGAGGGTGTGAAAGGATATTGCTCAGGTGACAAGAGCCTGGCCTCCTCTAGGAAATCCCAAAATGTGTTGGAAGAGCCTTCAGAGTGGCCTGGGAAGGAGGATGGGGGATGCTTAATTAAAATTTCAGTGCTGTAAGAGACTGACTTTCTTGGATTTTCCATGAAGACAGGATGGTTTATGATCTGGACTCCAGGGCACAGAGCAGTAAACAATGCCATAAAGGCCCAGGGTTTGAGGTTGGCCATGTCATCTCCTGCTTGGAAACTTTGGGTGATGGACCCTCCCCTGTGTGTCTCCGTCTACGGGCTTTGAGCCCCAAATCTCAGTGTCAGTTAGATTGGCAACAGCTAATTAACAGTGCAGAGAGTATGTTCTGCTCATCTTTGTAATGTCTACAGCAGCCAGCAGATAAGAGCCCAGTAAATGGTGGCTGAGTTGGCAGATGAAATGAAGCCAGAAATTAAGAGTGGACATTAGGAGGTTGGCACAGAGTATGACTCTGGCTCCTAGTCTCCACAAATGGTTTATTGAAAGATAGGTCATGGCTGCTTAACCTTAAAATGTTGAAAATGGAAGGATATTTAGAGATTATCTTGTCCATTTCTTGTCCACAGTGAGAATATAAAAATGATCACAAGAAGACCCTGCCTTCAAGGATCTTACAATTTGTGCAGGGAGATGACACACCCATATTAAACTCTAACCATAAATGGGTGCAGTGAGGCTAAGGAAGTCTAAGAGACTTGGGAAAACTGACTCACCTCAGATGGTCCTACAGAAGCACTTAAAATGTATTCCTGGGGCCATCTGTTCAATTGGACATTTCATGGATGTCAGCTAAGAAATGGTTTGGTAGTTATATCAGTCAGCAATTGCTACACTAATGCTGTGTAACAAATCAAACCCCAAAACAGTTACTAACAATAATATGTATTATTCATATGTTTTCTTTCTTTTTCTTTCCCTCCCCCTCTCTCTTCAAGCCCAGGGGTAGGTAGCTGGGGTGTCTCTGCTTCACAAATCTGTCATTTTTCTGGGATCAGAAGGCTACCCACGGCATGTTCTCCTTATGGTGATGGGAGAACAAAGGGGCACACTTTTCAGGCCATCCCTCCATCATGTCCACTAACATCCCATTGGCCAGACCAAGTCACATGGCCAAGCCCAATGTTAATGAGGCAAGATAATATACTCCAGCTCCTGTGGCAGGAAATGCAAAGTCACAGCAAGGAGTGTGGATATAGAGAGGACTGAAGAATTGGGAGCAATAATACAATCTACCACCGTGGTTATATTAATTTAGGAAGTCCTGATGAATCTGGTTTCTTTACTGTGGGACTTCTCAGAGCCTCTATAGATGATTAAACTCAAAACCTTCACTTTGGATGAAGGAAACTTAAGCCCAGAGAGGAAAGTAATTTGACCAGGATGTGTAGCTACTCAGTAGTAGCCCTGCAGTAAGACCCCAGACCTTGTGCCCCTCAGACTTCGGCTCCTTCCCTAACCACACGCTGCTAATGTGCTTTGGCCACACTGGGCTGGGCAGATAAGAGCAAATTGCTACACATAGGACAGCTAAGCAGCTGCACATACAGGAGGCTGAAGCAGCATTCCAAGGACCCTCAGAAACAAGACTCTGAATAGGGCAGGGGAGCCACAGTCAAGTGGACAAAATTTGGGAATGTGCTGTGGTCAGATTGTCTGTCAGGGTAACATTGGGCAAGTTATTTAATGGCTTCTCTCTGCCTTGGTTTCCTCATTTGTAAAATAGGGGAGGTAGACATACCTACTTTACAGGGTAGTTGAATTAATACTTACAAAGTACTTAGAACAGGACCAAGAATGTAAGTGTTCAATAGAGATTAGTTATTATTATTTATTATTCATTACTACTATGAGGGAAGGCTGATAAATTTTGCCTTCTCTGTAATATTTTTTTGTTACATTAGACATATCTGGATATAACTGGTTCTGTGCAGTCACATGGTATCTCTCCTCCATCACTCTTGACCTTGCACACACAGATGCTTACATTTTTCACCCAGTGCATACTGAAATGGCAAAGTTTTCAGATTTTTGGTTCAAACAGTATGCTGTTTTGAATTCTTAATAGCAGGAAAATTTTTGAAAAGGAAGGTGAGGGCTTCTTAAAGAAGATCATTATAGGTGATGAAACTTGGGTCCATCATTATGACCCTGAGAACAAAAGGCAGTCCACGGAATGCTGCCACCTCAGCAGAAAATATTCAGAACTCAGGCCTCAGCTGGGAAGATGATCGTTTATGGTGGTACTCCATGGACGGCCTTTTGTTTTCAGGGTGATAATGATGGACCCAAGTTTCATTACCTGTCACGATCTTCTTTAAAAAGTCCTCACCTTCTTTTTCAAAAATTTCAAAGAAATTGGAGGAAGTTTTTATGCTGTTAAGAATTCAATAACAACACGCTGTTTGAACTGAACATCTGAACACTCTTGCATTTCTATGTGCATTGGGTGAGAAATGTAAGCATCTGTGTGTGCAAGGTCAAGAAGGATGGAGGGGAGATACCATGGGACAACACAGAACCAGTTATATCCAGACGTGTCTAATGTAACAAAAAATAGTACAGTGGAGGCAAAATTTATCAGCCTGCCCTCATATTATTAATTTTTATTATTATTTAGCTTATCTCTTCTACCATAAATTTCCCTCTTCTTGGGTTTTCCCACCCTACCAGTTCCCTTCCCAACACCACTCTCTCGATATTAGTTATAGCTAGTCTCTGCTAAGATGCATTTAATGTTAATAAGAGAGGCACTGGGAAAGTTCATGGTCCAAAGCAGTGACAAAGAGTGGAGTTACATTTTAGAAATGAGACTCTTGTCTGATGCCGTATCGAATCTCACCCTCCGATTGGCCATCTGTTTCTTCGGATAGTCGGGGGTGGGGGGGAATAGGTTAAGTTTGACTAGAATGAGTAATTCACCTAAATCTGTGGTTTTCAATCCTGGATGCAGATTAGAATCACCAGGGAGACTGTAAACAACAACAACAACAACAATAACAACAAAAACCTTGATGCTTGACCCCACCCTAGATAGACCAAGTAAGTCTCTGGGGTGAGGCCCAGGCAATGGTAGGATTTTAAAGCTCTGTGGGTGATTCGAACATGCAGCCAGATTTGACAACCACTGATTTAAGGCTTTGGATGGGCCAACAGACACTTTAGAGTGAGACACAAATGAGTTTGCATTCAAGCCCTGCCATTTGTTAGTTGTATGATACTGAGCAAACTGTCTCTCTGAGCCTCAGTTTTGCTCTCCATAAAACAGGAATAGTAATTGTTACCTTGCTGAGATTTTATAAGAAGCCAATGAAAACCTATGTAGTTGGCATATAAAAGGGGTTCTTTAAGTATGTGTTAATCAATTAAGTGACAGTCAGCCAGAGCAGCACTGGGGAACAGGGTTGGTGATATCTAATCCCAGGCTGGGGCCATCTGCCCTCCTCCTTGTGTGTGGCTGCTGACTTCTGTGCTCTCAGGCCGGAATCCTCGGGGAGCAGGACTGAGACCTGAGGGGAGGTTTGCTCCAGGGTCACTCAGTCTATTTACTGATCATAAGCACTGGTCTGGAGCAGAGCAAGGGCTGAAACCCATTCTTTCTTCTGATTGCCAAGTCTCATGCCCACAGAACTGGGCCAGCCCAGGGGAGCCACCTTTCCTAATTATTCCTCCCCGAGGGGATGTCTTATCCTAAGTCACACAACAGTACTGGGCAGGCTAGCTGAGGCCCTGCCTGCTCCCTCTTAGGTTGGGGACGAACATTCCAGGAGGAGTTCATCCTGTCTTCCAGGATAACTTGTCATTCTACCCCTGACCATGGCTGCCAATAACCTACTGGGCAGAAAGAAAGGATGCAGAGAGCAAGGATGGGGTAAAGGTGCCAGGCAATGTCTCAGTGGTGGTCTAGCAGGCTCCTGCAGGTGGCGAGAGGCCCGGATTCTGGCTAGGTTCATGCTTAGCATTAGCAGTATCCATGCTTTTGTTCTGAGAGTTTATTAATAACTCTCAGGATGTTCGATGGAACAATTGGGTGTCTTTGATCTCATAGTCTCCCATTCAATGATAGACAGCAGGGAAATGAACATTGGGATAGACTCTTTAAATCATTGGTATCTCGGGAGTTAAGAAACTAAAACAATAAAAATGCCCTCCAGCTACCACAACACTTGCTCACTCTATCTTTGCTTAGCGAGTCTCCAAGATTTTGTAGGCTGAACTCTGTAATTTGTATTATGCAATGTGTTGGGAGATATTGATGGGTCCCACTGGGGGGTGTGGCTCAGATGGGAATTCTGGCCTGACTCATGTCATCCTCTGGACCAGTGTGACGTAGGGGTTGTCATGCCCCTTCTTCAGATGAGAGAGCTGAGTCTCAGATGCATGACTTAGTAACAACTAGGAAAGGCAGCATCTAGATTCCAGCCCAAGCCTTTTGAATGCAGTCTGTGATCTTTCCATTTTTTTATAGGGAAAATAAAAGAATTTGTGTTAAATTAGTTTTAAAAAACACGGCAATTTTCAAAGTGCAGTTTCCCATCAGGAGTGAGTGAAAATTAAGATCTGAGAACAGAAAGTCAAAATGCATTCCTCATAAGCCAGTTTGACAATACTTTTTTCATATAAGAGTGGAATGAGTACCTACCTGATGAAGTTACCTAATAAAGATTTAAAAGGGCTCTGTAAATCAAAGGGCGTGCAAGTGTTTGTGACTTAGATAGGAGAGACTTAAACTGGGGGGCATAGACCCTTGGGAAACCCATGGATGAGTAATTCACAGGGTGAACTGCTTATATTTGCAAGCAAAATTTTGCATGTGTGCACATAGCTGACTCTCTCAAGGGAGAGAGTGTGTAGCTTTCATCAGATTCTCAAAGATATGCGTGACTCAAAAATGATTAAAAACCGCTGCTCCAGCCCAACCCTTATGTCACTTGGTAGCGAGAAGAACAAAGTAATAATTTCAGAATCTAAAGTTCCACTTCCACTTTCTACAAACATCTTTCCATGTTATGGAAACTGAGGGGATAAAGAAAATTTTCTGTGGGGAGGAAGATTAAGTAAAGATCTCTTCTTCTCAGTGGCCATGGGCCTTGGACTCACCCTGGGGTTCAGATGTCCAGCTGGAGGGAGACAGAGAGATTTCTCTTTTTCACGAAGGCATCGCTGCTTGAGCAGATGGCAGAAACTCCATCCCTCTCAAAGTGATGAAGTGAGATTGCTCAGACAAATGCTTTCAAAGTCTTGAACCTGTGAGGTTTTGCTCTAAGTTCAGGAAGTAACAGGATATAAATCTGCCTGAATCATCTCAGCTCACGCAAATTCAATGCTGGGCCACAGTGGCTCTGGCAACATCTTGTTCTTTCTGTGTAATGACTTTTGATGCTATGGATTTAGACGGATTAGGCCATTTAGGGCAAAGAGGGGAATATTAATATACAAAATTGTTAAATGTCAAATAAAATCCCTTAATAATGTGTGTATTTAAGATGAGTATATAAGCACTTTGAAAACACTTCTAGCACCAGCTCAAACATTTGAGAAATCCATTTTGCAAGTTCAAACAAATAATTCTCCACCAATTATGCTGTACCTGTGTGAGTCTGATGGGTAATTCTGCAGTCTCAGTTGGGAGTGAAGGCCGATTCTCTTATTGTTGTCAGTAGCATTGGCACACCTAATTCTTCACCCAACTGGTTGAATACTTAAATCCCACAGATCAGTGCACAGCTTGCAACCGAGAGTTGCTTTTCATATTTTCTGCAAATTAATTACCTCAGTGGTTGATTTTACTTGTTTTAAAGGCCAATGTGTGTTAGAAGATCTGGGCAGTTCCCGCCCTGAAGGTCCCTACATTTTGGTCTTATAAATGCTTGCAAAGCATTGCCTGAGATTTGGAGAAATTGGGAGTGGGGTGGGGGTGGAGGCAGTGGAAATTGAGCGCATAAAAGTTGAAAGTAGTAATAAGAATGTAATGATTTATTCCATATCATATCAAGCTGAAAACATGACCCTTCTTTTATTTATCGATTCAAAAATAATATTCTTTCATTATAAAGCTAAAGACAGGAATGTATACAATCATCTATGATTCAATATATGGGTAGATCTTGATAAAGGCAGTAATGAAAGGCTATAGAACACAGATGGGAAGATACAGTGTCTTATGGGGACAATGGGGGTGGGTAGTCAGGGAAGGAATCTTGGAGGTGATGACATTTGAACTGAACTGTGATAAGGGTGTAAGGTTTAAAAGTAGGTTAATTCCCATCCTAGAGTAGATGCTGGTTAAGTGTAATAATCTCATCATAAGAACAACAGAACTATATTAAAAACCATTTAGAAAATAAAGAAGAAGTATCTCTCATAGTTTCATACTACCGACATAAGTGTTGTTGGTATTTTTGCTGCATTTCTTGCCAGTCTTGGCCCCTGGGTCCAGCTGCCCCATAGCTGTTGTTGTCATGTCATATGTTGGCATATTAAGCATACATTCTTGCATTCATTGTTAAAATGAATCATTAAGCAGAAGCATTTGTCCATGTTCTCACAAGAATGGGCAGATTTAAAGTAGCTAGAGGTGGGGGAATGAGCATTCCTAGGGAAGGAGAGAATGAAGGCCAAGTTCTAAGGTGGAAAGTGGTCCACTGGCAGGAAGTCTATGGTGGCTGCACCTTGGACCTATGGGAGGTCTGAAGTGCTCTGCTAAGGAGCTGGAGCTTTATCATGCGGGTGATGGAGAGCTATTGGAAATTCTGGATGAGATGGTGACACAATTAGAGTTTGACCTTCTCTAGGACTGGCTTTGGAAATTCTGGGATTCCCTGGGGAACGTGGGAATTTCAGGGGCCTTCTTGTGGTAATGAATAAGCAATTCATCAATCAACATATAGAACAAAATCATTAACTAGCATCTGAATGAGATGTTAATGTGTTTGTAAGTGCTGCTTGGTATTAGTTATAATAGTTGGTCATAAGACTTCGCTTTAGAAGATTTTTACCTGATCATTTGATCTCAGTGATCTGTTAGAACCTAACCCCTGCTTCTCCATGCCAAGCTTGATCTTGTACTTTGTGGATGGCAAATAAGCTTCACCATGCCTAACATCTCAGTGGTTGCCTGCAACTGTCCTAGACACTGTGTTGAGAAGGACCCTGAGGACATGGCTGGACTTAGCAGAGAAGAGTATGGGAGTGTGAAGCATTGACATTTATGTCATAAAGTTGTCATCCTTATTCTCTCTCAGAGGTTCACTTTAGATGTCTTATATTTAATTTTAATGTCCCCCAAACTGAGATACAAGCCAAACCATACTGGGTTCAGAAAAAGAAGCAGATAGAAGAAAATCCCTCCTAGTCAATGTCTCCATAAAATACTTGAACCATTGATCTATGTCCATCCACCCACCCATCCACCTACTTATTCAACAAATATTTATTCTACAAGGGGAGGGACCCAAAACCCCCACAATTTATTTATTAAAAAGTGTGTATTTATCCTTACATCTTCAAAGTACTTTCCGTTTGATGCAATATAACTATTGAGATGCTTTTTCCACTGCTCAAAACAGTTTTTGAACTCGTCGATTTTGATGCCTTTTAGTGCTCCTGCCCTATTTTGTTTCACCTCTTCCACACTGGCAAAACATTTCCCTTTGAGGACATTTTTCATCTGGGGAAACAAACAAAAAAAGTCACGTGGGGTGAGATCAGGTGAATAGGAAGGGTAGGGCACAAGGGTCATACCATTTTTTGGTCAAAAACTGCTGAGCACTCAGCGCGGTGTGGGCAGGTGCGTTGTCGTGCTGCATGTTGTTCATGTAAATCACCCATCATGAAATGAGCAAACTCTTTGAAAAAGCCTCCCCCCACAAAAAAAATTCACTGAAAGTGAATGCAGCCTCTCACAAAAACACCAGCTAATTCACTGATGCACATGGGTTCCTAGAACACGCACCCTTGGGGAAAGCCTGTACTACTAGGGGCCTGCCCTCCAGAAGATAATTCTGGGTTTTTTGGGGTCCCCCTCGTGTACATCTCCAATGGGTCAGGCAATGTGCTAAGGTCTGGGAATATAGAAAGGATTCTTGTTCCCAGAATTCAGAATCTAGTAAGGAAGCAACTGAACAGGTGGGTAAATATAGTAGAGTGTGTTCCAAGCAAGGCCAGAGGTCCGAACATGGAGGCAGAACCTACCGACCTCAATTGGGGCAGGCAAGATGGCGGGGGCGAAGGAGGGGCTGTGGCTTACTTACTGAACACAAATACTGTGTTCATCGTAACATCCCCAGTACCTAGCATCATGCCTGGCACATAGTAGGTGCCCGGTATATTTTTGTTGAATGAATGAGGTGTCCAAGGAGTAGAAGGAACTTGGAAAAGTCATCTAGTCCATCCACCTGCCTCTGGGCTGAGCCACACCTATTTCACCCCAAGTGCTATTTCGGGTGCAGTTATTCTTAGCTGGCCCCTTTGACAGCTGGAAAGAATCACAGAAGCAGCCTCTCCTCTCAGGCTTTAGGGCTACAGGCCACATACAAGAGGAGCTCTGCTTGGTTGAAACAAGAGCTAGGAAGAAACGAGAGAGAGAGAGAGAGAGAGAGAGAGAGAGAGAGAGAGAGAGAGAGAGAGAGAAAGAGAAAGAAAGAGAGAGAGAGAGAGAGAGAGAGAGAGAGAGACCCAAGCTTGAAGCTTGGCTGGAGGTAATTCAAGGTGGGCAGTCTCCTCTTCCTGGGTGATCAGGAGGCAATCAGGGGAGGTTTGGAGACTTTGTAATTGAGGCTCCTGAGGGCCTGGGGCATTGCTGGACTCCAGCCTGGGGATCTGCTAAGGAGGAGGAGGAATTTTTGAGGTCTTCATCAGTGTTCTCCCACAAGTAGCCTTCATTAGGGCTGAGGTCTCCAGAAACATACAGATTCTCTTCCTTCCATGTCTTCTCTGTCCCTTCTCTCCCTGCCCCCACCTCCACTGTGTACTTCAGTGAAAGAGGAGTTTGAGGCTACAGCTCCTTAAGAAGATCTTTTCTTCTAGAATCTGTTTTTTCCAGGGTATTTCACAGTGGCCGGGGAGTGTTGGGGCCTAACACAGTCAGGCTGTACCAGGAGCCAGAGCCCAGAGCATTCTAATCTCATGGGGAGATAGGAAGAAATGATTAGTGCGTATTGAATGGCCCTGCTGTGAACATTCTGAGCTGGACTGGTCCTGGGGCAAAATCAAGGGCAAGTTCTAATCTCATTGTCAGGTAGGGGAAGGGTAGAGAGGTGACTTTTCTGGGGCAGTCTCTTGGAAAACAGGCACAAATAGGGAAAAATGGTACCATTCCTTCCTGTCTTACTCAACCTGGTGCTTGATACAAAATGAATGTGTGTGTGTGTGTGTGTGTGTGTGTGTGTGTGTGTGTGTGTGTATGAGAGAGAGAGAGAGAGAGAGAGAGAGAGAGAGAGTGAGAGAGAATGAGTATAACCCTGTGAACCCTCTTAGGAGGCTAATGCTTGCTCCCAAATCCCCCCCGACATAGGGATGGATTTGCCCCCTTTTTCCTTATGAAAACCTGTGTTTTCTAAATGCAGTACAAAAAGTGCTCAGTGGAGTCACCCATGAGCTTCAGGGTCCCCTGATGGCTATGCAATCCCCACGCTTGGCTCCCCTCTGCCCCACCTCCTGCTACCCAAAGCTCTTTAACTAATAATAAAAGTCATAGAACAAGACCTAGAGACTTTTTTTGACCCCGAGAGAATAGGAGACAGAGGGGTAACCATTGGTTGAAGGCCTGCAGCCTTGGATCTACAAACATTCCTGAACAGTGACCCCATACCTAGAATTGTGCCATGACCTATAGACACCACCGGTAAGAATAGGATGCTAGCTCTGCCCAAGAGGGTCTTCCAAGACTCTGCTCGCCTGCAGAAGGTCTTTAAAGACAAAGTCAGATGCATCTGCTTTAATGATGATGGAGCTAACATTTAGTACTTTCTTTACTATGAGCCTGACAGTGTACACACAGTAAAACCCTCCAAGGCCAGCATTTCTGAAGGTCTAAGGTGCTCCTTGCCAAATCCACCCATGTCGGAACTATTCACAGAAGACGCTTAAAATTGTTGCCTTTGTCCTTTCTTTGCGCTGGACATGTCTGGGCTTTACCACTCACTGTCTCGGTTGGTGACCATGAGAAGAGCACTCTCCCTCTTTGGGCTCAGGTCCCCTCTTGGTATTAGGTTGAACCATATGAAATTACTATGAAAAACTTAATTAAAAAATTGACCTAAAATAAAATGAGGGGGCTGATCTGCTCTCAAAAGTCCTTTCAATCTCTGACATTTTGGATTGCTTAAATAATGCCCACTTCCTTCCGACTCTGCCCTCCACAAGCTGAGTTTAGCACCACTCATCACTTACCTCTCAGCGCACCTGGTCAGCAGCCCCTAAAATGCACCAACTGTCATAACAGCTTCAAGGCCAGTTCCACTCCTGGATTCGTGGCCTTGCTGTCTTTTCTGGATCTAAATGCTCTTCTAGTCCTCTGCTAGAGGACTTTTTGTTCTTCATTGCCAGCACCATGCTACCTTTAGGTGCTGTCTTAGGCTCTCTTAGCCAGAAATAATTTCTTTTTCCTTCATGCTCCAAGAGCTCTTCTTATACTTTTTTGTAACATTTTCCCCCTTCTTTTAAATGTGGACATGCTCATTGTAAACTATGTGGAGATAGAAAAAATATAAAGAGGGAATTAAGAATGATGTGCAATCCACCATCATACATTGTCAACAATTGATATAGTTCTTTCCAGGCTTATTAATACAGATATTAAATGTATTTTTCTTTCCTAAACTGGCAGAACTCTTTATAATACACTGTTTTTTAAATAGACTTTATTGTTTAGAGCAGGTTTAGGTTCATAGCAAAACTGAATAGAAGGTACAGGGATTTCCCACATGCCCCCTGCCCCCACTCATGCAAAGTCTCCCCTTCTATCCATATCCTGCACCAGAGAGGTACATTTGGTACAATTAATGAACCTACATTGATATGCCATTATCACCCAAAGTCCACGGTTTACATTAGGGGTCGCTCTTGGTGTCGTACATTCTACAGGTTTGGACAAGTGTGTAATCATATGCATCCACCATTATAGTATCATACAGAGTAGTTTCACTGCCCTAAAAGTCCTCTGTGCTGCACCCACCCACCCATCCATCCATCCATCCCTCTTAACCACTGGTCTTTTTGCTGTCTCATAGTTTTGCCTTTTTGAGAATGTCATATCAATGGAATCATACAGTATGTACCCTTCTTAGAATGGTTTCCTTCACTTAGTGAAATGCATTTAATTTTCCTTAATATGTCTTTTCATAGCAGTAGATTGTATTTTTGGCCCTAATTCCTTATCTCTTCCTGAAACTACATCCTTTGTCAAGTTCTTTCCCCTACTGGGGGTGGGATATATTTCCCCTCCCCTTAACTTGGTGTTTGGCTACGTGACTTGCCTTGACCAATGGATTTTTATTGTTTGTTTACTCTGTCAATGTATAATAACTTTACTTATTTACTTTTTACTAGCTGACACAGATTGAGACTATCTAGACCCTTTGGCAAAGAACAGGTATTCAATAGGATGTCAGGTAACTGCATTAATTATCTATGCAAGCGTAATAAATTACTTTTAAACTTAGTGGTCAAAGCAGCACACATTTACTATCTCACAGTTTCTGTGGAGCAAAGAATGTGGGTGTGGCCGAGCTGAGTTTTCTGGCCCAAGGTCTCCAGTGCCGGGACCACAGCTGGGACGAGAGTCATCTCCAGGCTTGACAGGGGGTTGGGTGTGCTTCCAGTCTCACTTATGGGGCTGTCGGCAGGATGCAGTTCCTCACTGGCTGATGGGGAGAGGCTGCCCTTCTCCACTGGGGGGTTTAGAATATGGCAGCTGGCCTCCCTAAGAGTGAGTGAGCAAGTAAGTGCAAGATGGTGAACAAGACAGAAGCCAGGGTCTTTTGTAACCTAACATTGGAAGGCACATCCAGATTCCACTTGATGAAGAAAGTCATGGGATCCAGTCCACATTCAAGGGGAGGGAAGATAAGGATATGAATTCTAGTAGGTGGTGACCTTGGGAGCCATCTGATGAGCTGTCTGCTACACTCACGGAAGCCACATGGAGTCAGATTATGTAGTCTTGTGGAGCCTTGGCATACACCTTATTGTTTAATTCTTTAACAGTGATAAAGAGAAATGGAAATAGAATTAACCACTTTGGATCATTCACATACTAGTCGGTTGACCAGACGTCCCATTTTAAGAGGGACAGAAAACAATGGTACTGTCCCATTTTTAACAGTACTTACGGTCAGCCTACTGGCACCTTGAATTTAGCCCAGTGAGACTAGGCTGATCATATGTATCGTTTGAAATGGCACAGACAGTACCATTGTTTTCTGTCGCATTTCAAATGATGTGTCTGGTCAGCCTAATCCTAGATATCTGGAATATGAAGAGTTCACACACACAGAAAACAGTGAATTCCACAATACAATGAATTAGGTCAGGGCTCTGTGTATACACAATTTCATGTTTGTGTGTATTTGGGGTATAGAGTAGAATGTGTTAGCTCTCATCAAACTCCCTTAGGGTCTCCTGACCTCCAAAAGGGCACTACCCTCAAGAGTTGAAATAAAGGGTGGGTGTAGCAGTGTCAAGACTCTCAGTGCAAACACAGAATCAGGCTACAGAAACTGACGACTCACTGGGACATTCCTCTTGTGTGGTTTGGTTTCGTGTCGGAGGGACTTCATACCCTACCTGATCTGGTCTGGTCAGTTCACCTCTGAGAGATGGGCGGTGTTGGATAAAATATTCCAGAAAAGAAACATATGATGCCTCAAGGAACCTGGATGAATTAGAAAATATTAGAAAAGATGTTGAATGTGTCTGTGTCGTTGGGTAGGGCCTAGAGGTTCAAGGTTAAGGGTATATAGAAAACGCTGCAGGGTGTACCCTTGGCACATGGCCAGCTTCTTCAGCACGTTAGTGCTGGAGAGAATTTTGAGTTGATCCAGGTAGAGTGAGATTTGGATCCTGACTGGGTCCTTTTTACCTAGAGAAGAGGTGACCTTTTACAATATTTAACTCACAGGGCTGATGAGAGATAATTTACTAGTTTAAACCTCTATTTTGTTCAAAGGAGATTCAAGGCAGCATTTGGAGAGTAAAATGACATAGACACAAAAGGATCTACCACAGGGCCTACTAACATTTCATCTACCCTCCAAACCATCTATCCACCCCACACATCTGTCCAACTGATCACCACGCTTTCATCTATCCAACTATCCACTCTCCATCAATTTATCCATCTATCATCCATTCACCTATCTATCTACATGTCCATCCACCTACACATACAGAGGGTGCCAAAAAAATGTACACATTTTAAGAAAGGAAAAAACTGCATTAAAATGGTGATACTTTATACATACTGATAACAAAAGATAAATGCAAGTCACGTTTCACTTTTACAATGACAAGAGGTGCTCAAAGTGGTTACCATCGATGTCCAGACACTTCTGAATACAGAAAACTACTGTTTGAGCAACGTTGAACAAGTGTCCACTTGTATCTCTGCAAATGCCATTTCAATTTCTTCCCGAAATATGCCAATGTAGCTGGTTTTCTACTATACACCACATCCTTTAAGGTCCCCCATAGGTAGAAGTCAAGAGGTGAGTCAGGAAAACTTGGGGGAAACTAAAACTATGTACTCAAATTTCAAATACCACTTCAAAATGGTCTTGAGCTCCTTGAATGACAACCGTGCTTCTGTCATTTTCTTTGACTGTCCTGCCTGTCACATGGTGAAGCTACCATTCACTGGATTAATGCCGTCTTTAGAGTGAACATCATACTACATATCGCTACCCTAATTCAATTCAACTTCGAAAAGTAATACATAGATAGCATCTCTTAAAATATGTATACATATTTTTGACAATCCCGGTGTATTAATGTATTCATCCATCCACCCATCCACCCATCCCTCCATCCATCCTCCATCATCCATGCATCCATCCATCTGTAATATTTATTGAGCAGTATGTCAGACACTGTACTAGCTTTGGTTACCTTAGGTTCTGGGGGAACAAGACAGCTATAGTTCTTGTTCTTATGAAGTTTACAATCAATTAAAAGCAAAATCAATGTTTTCCCTTTTTTCTCTTTTCCCTTCCTTCCCTCCCATCTGTGCTCCATACTATTTTCTCTTATCTCCTTTCTTCCTCAGGTCCCTTTTTTAGGGGAGAACTGACTCCACCATGAGTTATTGGGGAAAAGCCAAAGTCAGGGTGGGCCCAGTTTCCTATAGAGAGACTCTTAGCCTTGATGGAAAACACAATGGTCAGCTGCTATCATGAGAGGCTAGCAGGGGTCCTAAGACCCAGCACCAAGCCTCTCTAGGCATTGCCCCACTGTGATTGGCCTGACTCAGAGGTGGGCAGGGAAATGCCTTCTCCCTTCTGTCCCGGACACTACCTCCCATCCACTCTTTGAAGCCTGAAAGGCCACCAAGTGAAGTGTGTTTCCTGAGTTGAAGGCTTTGATCCCTGTGAAAATGAAAATCTCTGTGGGAGGGTCACAGTTTAAACTGATACTGGTTGTTTACACTTGGTTGTGAATGAGTATCACTTCTTTTTTCAATGGAAATAAATCAACAGGTACTCATTAAGTCTGCTTGAGATCAGATTGGGGGTGGGAGCTGCCAGGGGCAGTGCCATATTTAGAGAGAGGCCTGGATGGGGAATCAGGAGACATGGGTGATGATTCCTGCTGAGCCACTTATGAGCTACTGAGCCTTGTCCGGGCAGCTCCTGCTCTTGGCTTCTGGAACTAGCTATCTAAGGCAGTTCCTGGTCCTCTGTTGGGTACTGACAGGAGTCTCTGAGGGCTGGCTTCATGGGTATGTGACCTTAGCTGCTGTCCAGGGCCCTGTGTTGGTTTCACGCTCTCCTGTTGCTGTCTTCTAAAGAATCATATTTGAACACTGGGCCCACATTTTCATTTTACACTGTGGTGGCAAATCATGAGCTTGTCTTATTGGGGGAGTGGGACCCAGGGAAGGGGACCCAAGGATGAACACTGCTCACTGTGGAAGTTTGCCTCCAGCTGCTGCCACTCCCAGGCCTTCACAGTCAGGCTCAAGACTCCCCTCCTCGAAACAGCCATTTCTGAATAAGCCCACCTGCCTGGATCACTCAACTTCCCCCGGGGCAAGTCTGCAGACAAGCTCTGCGTGGCATGTCTTTTACTTGTTGATGGTGCTTGGGAGGAGTTGGGTGGGTTCAAGTGCATGCACCCACTTTCTTGCTAACACCTCTTGGGGTGCCTCTCCTTTCCACCCATGTCCCTCCACATGGTAGGAAAAAAATGGCTTTGGAATCACATAGTCCTAGGTTTAAGTTCAGACTTCACCTCTTGTAAGCTTTGTGATGAAGGGGAGATGCCCTCGGAGGTCATAGGGTCTCAGGGTGCCCGCCTCCTCCCCTCCTCCCTGGGTTGCTGTGAGGGCAGTAATATCAGATTGGAAGGCACTCAGCACATAGTAGGCACAGAATAAATAAAACCGTTGTCCTGATTCTGAGAGCCTTGCTTCCTCACCTATAAAATGGAGAAATCACCCCTACCTCTAGGTGGCCAGGCACAAGGCATTAGATTCATTATCAGCTGAAAATACTCAGACCCCCAGCAGGACCCCCTTCATGGCAGACTGGGAGCCGCCCTAGCCCGAGTCCCGTGGGCAGAGCTGGCACCTCCCGGCGGTCAGGCCTCGTGAGTTTCTAGCCTCTTTGAGCCCTTTGGAGTTTGAGTTATGTATTCGTTTGGCAGCATAGTGTTCTCTGATTCAAGGAGAAAAGCTGAGAGAGAAGGGGGGTGGAGAGAGAGACAGAGAGAGAGAGAGAGAGAGAGACAGAGAGAGAGAGAGGAGGAGAAGGAGAAGGGAGGAAGTCTCTAAGAAAATGAAAAGGATCCCAGGGCTTCGTGGACTTTGAATGGCTCTGTGGAGACCCGGGGGGCGGGGGGAGGGCGGGAGGAGAGATGCATGCAAATCAGAAACACATGCATGTGGCTTCCCTCCCAGCACATGTGGCTTTGGAGCGAAGGTGCCAAGCCCTTCTCATGCTGTCTTAGGGCTGGCCAGGCTTGGGCTGCGAAGGACAACATGCACCTGTGCCCTCTTGTCCAATCTAGAAGATAGGAGCAATGGCTGGTTCTGCAGCTCTACTCTTGGACCCCAGAAGGTCCTGAGATCTTGAGAACTGGGTCAAGAGACCAGGGGAAGCTTTATGGAGGGTGGGGAGTATTTGGCAGCACCAGGGCATAGAAAGGGCATGAAGCTTTAAAAATCAGGCAGACTTGGGTTAGCATCCTGGCTATGCCCCTCACTAGCTGTGTGACTCTGGGTAAGTTACTTAAGCTCTCTGTGCCTGAATTTTCTCATCCCAAATACAAGGATCATGACACTAAGCTTCTGCAGGGATGAAACCAGATTTGGCATTTTGTTTATTTATTTAATGATGGATGGATTAGGTCCCATATATGTTTTTTTCTTTTCAGAAAAGACAGCTCCCTAAAAGAGACACAGTGCAGTAAAGAAATGGCAAAAAGAAAGTAAGAGTTGGGTAGAAGCATGAAACTAGGACAGTGTTAGTACACAAACGTGTGCAATATGGTGTCTTGCTCAATTATTAAAATCAATTAGTGCATTTGTCTCTGAGCTTCCGGTTGGTCGATGTAAAGCAAAGCACACGGTTTATAGGATTCATGTTGTCTGTTTAACCAACGGCGGTCCAGGAGAGCAGCTTTCCTTGGCACTGAAGCCATAGGCATTTTCCCAGGGTTCCCCCTAAAGGGGTCACAGATGGGGAATTAAGGGGCAGTGGCTCTTTGTTGCATTAGCCTGTCATAGAAGGCGTGGGGGAGAGTACAATGCGCCTGCCTTAGGCCTCAGCACATAGTAGGTGCTCTCCCTGAGGGGCTGCACATAGTGTTTGGGGGAGGTCATCTCATTGCAGGAGAAGGACTGGTGATCAAGGGACACTTTGATCCCAATTCCTGGTGCTTGTGGTTTGATTTCACCTCCAGCAACCCCAGCCCGTACCTCCCTCCCTGCTCATCTGAAGCCTTTGTGGGGGCACCCCTTGGTGCTCCTGAGACAGGGGATGATGCAGACTCACCGGGCTGCTCTCTGGAAGCCTGAACCCTGCTCCTGGAACTCCGCAGGCTGGACTCAGTGACATTCCATCTCTCTGGGCTGTGTCCCAGGGAGGAAACTTGTGGCCATTCTCTGAGAAGTCGAGCAGAGCTCCCTCCTGCCTTTCTGTCTTTGTCTTTCCTTCCTGGGCCAGTGAAAGGCCTAGTGAATGAAAGTTTCCCTTCTGATGGGAAAACTCTCTCTGGCCCTGTAATGAACTAGAATAATTGATTTGTCGATGAAAACTGAGGCTGTGGAATTGATGCTTAGTGTCAAAACAGTCCGGATCACTTTGGTACCGATTCGCTGTCGCTGGAGGGGAGCCGGGAGGCGGGAGGCGGGAGAGACAGGAGCAGTCTTGAGTGGAAACATGAAAAGGTTTGATTGTGCGCAAGCTCCCCAGCATGGCACCTCCCCGTTGGGATCTGATTTCACTGCTCCAGATCGAAGGTCCCGGCTAATATTTGCTTTCTCCTCTTTCTCATGAGGGTAGAAATAACTTGGCAATTGCCTCATTGCAGCTACTATTTGAACATGGATATTAATTTAATCTGGAGTTCTGTTACTCTTTCAGTATTTAGGGGTTTGGCTGAGGCCTTTGTGTGCTTCAGATGCAACAGAGAGTGAAAAATGGAATTGCAATATTTCTACTGGTTTCAGAAAGAAAAAGGATCCTTGGCCTCCTTTTCCTCACCCAACCCCCCACTCTCATTAGCTCATCCTCGGGCTGCAGCTTCCGATGAGAATGGAGTTATTTTGACATTTATAGACAGATGCCATGGGGCAGAGGAGAAAGAGAATGCACATTAGAATTGGACCTACCCAGGGGGAAATGCTCACATTCTGGCTCCTTCCCCACAAGCCACACAACCTTGGGTGAGTGTTTAAGAGCTCCCTCTCCACATCTGTGAAATGGGTCTATGGCTACCTACTCCATAGAACTGACATAAAGATTAAGTTAGATATAATGTATATGTAAAGTAACTGCCCTAGTACCATTATTATGTTATGGAATGCCATTGACCTAAAGCAATATACACTCAAAGCATTCCCAGAGAATTCTGACAGGGCCTCCTTCCTGTAGGATGAGCCGAGGTACTCCTTGTATGACCTGGATCCTTTCGTCTTGATGAGTTTGTTGAAGAACTAGAGAAGGCAAAGGGTTTGGGCTCTGTCCTGCTGTCCAGAGAAAGGACACAGAGAAGGGAGGCACTGGAGCCGTTCTATGGGCCACACGCCACATTTAGTCCCCCCGTTTCCTCTCTATGACAACTCAAGGAGGCAGGGGGGTGGGGACAATTTTCCTTTGAAAGGTGAGGAAGATCTCAGATATACTGAGCCACATGTCCTAGGTCACACAGTGAGTGACTCAGCCCAGTTCCTATCTCATGGCCTCCATATTTCAAGTTCTTTCTAATTGACTAGGAGGCCACCTGTGAGGGTGACGGGAGAAGGGTCGGGGGCCTCCCTCCCCATCTCCACACAGAGGCCCATTCTTGAGACTCTCATGGTTTCATCGTTGGCTTATTACTCAGGTATTTATTAAGTGTCTACGTTGTGCCACACACTGTGGGAAGAAAAAGGGAGCAAAGCAGAGCCCCCATCCTTAAGGGGCTGACAGGTTGTTGGGAAGGACAGACATACATAAACTAATTTTCAAAATGAAGAAGAAAGAGAAGTTTGGGAAGGAATGGGGAGTGCTTCCTTTCTCACTCAGCAGCAATGGTACTGTAAGCACATGGGTGGGACTAGGCACAGAGTAGGTGTGCAGTAAACGTCCTTGAACGAGTACAATCTCTCTTCCCCGGGGTTGTGCCCTGAGTGCCAGAGTTTCCCTGGATTTGAGATGTCCTGTCTTCATTGCACAGTCAGGCCTCGGATTGACGGTCCTGGAGCCTTGCTCCAGAATAAAAGCCTTCGCTGTGTGAGCCAGAGGAGGCAGATTCAGCCTGGATCACAGTGAAAACAACCTGGACTAGGAGCTGAGGAGGCTGCTCAGGGCCAAGACGTGCCTGCAGTCACTGAGGATTCACGACTGCCGATGAGCTGGGCATTCCTACTGTGCTAATCCACAGACGGGCAGCCGAGGCACAGCGAGGTCGCCACTCTGTCTGCAGGCATACAAAGGGGAGGCAAGGCTGACCTCAGGCCGGCCCGAGGGAGAACCTGACGATGCCCGTGGGGCCGCCAGGGGCCTGAGTCGGGGCTGCCCTGACCTTCAAAAAGGCGGGTAGGAGCAGGAAATGGCTCAGTGCTCCCACGCCTGCCCTCCCATCCCTCGTGCCCCTGGCAGGCACAAGTGAGGGTCGCAGGGTGCGGCGGCTGAGACAAGGCAGGCTCTGAGGGCCCTCCCCGGCTGAAAACACACTTCTTGGGCCAAGGAATGGCCTGGGAGTTTGTAATGAGTGAGTGGCCTCAGAGTGGGATGGCTATTTTTTTTTTTTTTTTTTTTCTGAGAAGAGATGTCTTCATCTCTGCTGTTTTCTCTTCTGGAGATTCTTCTACCCACCCTCCTCTTTTTCTTTAGATTCCTCTGACTTTTCTATCTCCTTTTCCTTCTCTTTCTTCTTCACACACTATTCCTCTTCCTGTTACACATTCTCTGTTTCTTCCTCCCCTTCCTGTCTTCTCATGGATTTCAAAAGACTTGTCGTTTCTACACACACACACACACACACACACACACACACACGTATATGCATACATAGATGTATTATAAGTATATGTATACAATGTGAGATCACTTCCCTAGGTGGTATTTGTGTGTATATATATTACCCATATACACACATATATACAAATGTGATATATATATGCATATACACACACACGTGTGTGCATATATACATACACACCCATACATATATAAAGCCAGTGTAATGGCACTTCTGAATATGTCTTTCTGCTAAGAAAATAGGAGAGCCAGAAGGTCTGGGATCAAACTCTGGCCAGAGCCCCACTGGGTGATTCAAGGGTGGGCAGCAGAATGGGCAGCGAAATTACAGCTCCACAAAAGCACAGGCTTCTGGCATTAGAGACTGGGCTAGTAGTGTCTTTCTGATACTAAGTTGCTGTGTGACCCTGGGAAAATTACCTGATTTCTCTGTTTCTTCTTCATGTGGAAAAAAACCTATAATGCTATGTAGGAATGTGATGCTCATATAAAGGAAGAGTATGAGGAGGAAAACACCTGCGAACCATTATTTTAGTTAGGAGTTTTTATTCACCCCCTACCTTCATCTGAAGCAACTGCAGAACAACTGTGTGTGTCAGGAGGGGTCAGGGAGAGGAGGGTGGGGCGGCCTTCTTTTCATAAAAAAAGAAAGTGGTTTTCCACAATTCTGGTTGGACTGTTCACTCTCCCTGTCCATGGGAACATTGCTTAATTTTAACTCCAGCTCAACTGAACAGGAGTGTAACTTTTAGTAATGTGCATAATTGAAACAAAACCTATTTCTCTTTTTTCTGGGTAAAATATTATTTTGCAACATTGAGGAGGCTTTCTCAAAGTCCTCTCCTGGGGGGGATAGAGAATTGATCCCAAATGGTTGCTTGACCTTGGCTTCATCACTCACCTTTTCCAAGTCTCAGTTTCCCCTTCTGTGAGATGAGGGACAACAATGCCTCCTACAAGGCCTGTGCTGAGGAGCCGAGCTGCCCAGAGTCAAGCATCCCTCACCCCAAAGGGGTTCCCTGCCCTGGGGCTCAGGTCAGACCCGCAGTGCCAGGCAGGCGTCCCCTCCACTGCGAACAGTTTCTCTCTGGGGACTGTCTCCTGGAGATTTAGTGTGATATTTTTTCTCACCCTCAGGAATCTGGCCAAACTCCAGGGCCGCCTATCATGAGCAGTCTTGTTTGCTTGCAATTTGTGGGAGTCGTGAGGGGTAAAGGACTGGCTTTGACTATTCAATCGGTCAGGTGGGGGTGGGGAGCTGTCTTTGGCCAGAGGCTGGACTTCTCCTTCTCTTTTAGGAATCAGGGCATTCACCTCTGGGATTCAGTGGGAGTGTGTGCGTGTGTGTGTGCATCCACGTTGTGGGGAGAGGGAAGTGTAATACTTTTTCGGGTAACTATTTAGTGCCAGCCACTGTCTTGGTCACTGTGCTCTTATTCAATATTCAGTCACACACGATTATCCACATTTTATAGGGGAGGCTCTAAGAGGGTATATAATTGTTCTCAGTCAAGTGCCTCTTTGGATTTACACCTAGATCTGTGGGCCCTGAAACACAGGTGGGAATATGGGAGGGAGGGGGAAATGTCTCCAGGGGATAACAGGGCAAATTGCTGAAGGTCCATGTGTTTTCTCCCCCATCACCCAGTCACCCATTCCTTGAGCAGAATGAATTTGAGGAGGTGGTGACAATAGTGGCCTGACTCCAGATTGTGCCCATCAAGTATTCTGCTGCTTAGGGAGCCAGACCTTCACGGTCACGTCTTTTATCCCAAGCTATGGCTCACCATCCCTCTTAAGTACCAAGGGTTTGGAGAGGTGAATTATGTCCCCTGTGGTCTTCTCCCCTGACGTTTGCATGGGTCCTTGCTCTGTGATACTCAGCACAACGGCTATAGCATAAAGCAAGAGGGTGCAAGAGGAGAAAGTGAGAAAGTGTGGCCTTGTAGAGTCCAACACATCTAGGTTTAAATCTTGTCCTGCCACCTCCTCACTATGTGGTTTCAGGTAAAACATGGCGGAACTTCGAGCCTCAGTTGACTCATCCAGAAGATGGGGATGATAAATCTCATAGGCTCCAAGATGAACCGAGATGAGGAATGGAGGAGAAGCCTGGGATGGAGTCTGGCACAGAGTAGGAACTCTGCAGATGCCGGAGTTTTTCTTTGTGGGAGAGAAGATGTGTGCTCTGGAGAGCGTTTAGCAAAGCAAAGTTCTGCCCTTCCCCACTCGCAGCTGTTCAGACTTAATAGCAAGAGACATACGTTTCATGAGCACCAAACTTCACTTCAAGAGTGAAGAAAAAATAAGACAGGGAAACAGAAAGACAGATCTGCAACAGTCATCACCAGAGTGATGCTCAGAGCTATCTTCATGAAATGGCTTCTGGGAGAGGAGAATTAGGCCTCGGTAACAATTAGGCCCAGAAATGTGGAGAGTGCTCCTCCTGTCACCCTGAGCTCTGTCTGCACTGGCCACAGGGACTCTGTTTTGACGAGGGAGTGTGAGGCCCTGGCTTCACCAGCTCCAGGGGCAGGAAGAGCCACCAGGCTGGGGCTCCCTGCCCACTGTCTGGAGTTGAGGGACAGAGCCCAGTGGACATTCCAGAGCCAAAGAAACAGAAACTCCCCAAGTTCACAACTGTGGAGAAACACTTACCCAGTTTGTTTTTAATCAGACTCTCCACGCTGACTCTTGGGCTCCATTCAACCATTTAAAAAGTTCCACTAGCAAATAAACACTTAGCCAAATATTTGCCTTTATGTGTTTTCAATAGTAAATACCAGCTATATTGTTCATCTTCTTATATCAGCCTGACTGGGCCCGCCCCTCCATGCTCTGAGCCGAGTGGCCTCTCCAAGGATGGGTGAGACACCCTTCCCGACCACTTACCATGGAACCAAGGGCAGAGGACTTGGGCCGTGGTGGAAGAAAGTCCCCCCTGCCCCAAGGGCAGACCTGCTTAAGATCTTTGTGTGGAATCTGTGCTGACATGTGGCATAGCCCCCAGGCCCTGGGAGTGCATTCCCACTTCCCATCTCCTCCTGTCTTCCCCGGTGCCCAGCAGCCCACCCACAATCAGCCCTGAGGTTCATGGCTGCCTCCTATCCAGTTTTCTGACCTGAGAAGACTTTGGGGGAAGAGTTTAGGAGTTGGAGGGCCAGAAGGGGAATGAGAGGGAGAGAGCCAGGAAGGGCTTCAGCTTTCACAGGAATAAGAGTGTTGAGGCCTTAGTTAAACAACACACAATGACACAGATGTGCACACATGTGCACACACACACCCTGTTCCACATAGCCACCAGGGTATTGGTTAGCATTCCTTGGTTGCAAGCAACAGATTCCTCTATTTAAGAAAATAAGGGGAGCTCGTAAGAGGGAAGGCTGAAAATCCAGGTTGGGAAAAGACAGTGCTGCCCCTGAAAAGAATGTTCTCCCCATTTTCCGTCTCTGACACTTTGTTTATAATCAGGTTCTAGAAAGGACCTTCCTGGTTAGCCTTGGCAGGGTCCTGGACCTCCCTGTTGGCCAGAGGAGGGCAGGGCACCTTCGTCAATGGCCCCTCAAGGTTCAATTGCATTGTTTCTCAGCTTTTTTCACATCCCGAAACACATGATAAATGATATTTGTGAGACATAACGCAGTGAAAGGACGAGGCTACTTATGACTGTATGTCACTGCCGGACTGAGGGGCTCATCTCAGCACACCAGGACCCAATCGTAGCAATGGCTGGGAAGGTCAATTATTTCCCTGAGGGAGAAGTCATTCCCGAAAAGACAATCAGGATGCTATCAACGTGAGCAAATGGCATGGACATGGGGTAACCACTCTCCGCCCCCAACATTTACCAAAGCCTTGCTCATCATCAATAAAGTGATCAGAGTTGCTCTTCTGCCTGCACCTATGCCCCACCTCTTCTCTGTCTCATTCTGGCCACATATATTACATTTTCCCACCTAATTCCTCTCTCAGTCAAGGGATAGCATACAAATGTATTTACATCTCTGCTTACACATCACAAATCTCTCCTTCAAAAGACTGGGCACTTGAGGATCAGGCTCTGATTCGTTCGTTTTCATTAGCACTTAAAACACAAGTCAGTCCTCAAAACAGACCCCAAACTTAGCTGAAACCCATGCTCCAGGCATCCCCCTCCCAGAGCTCCAACTATGCTCTGCTGTTTGCAGGTCTGCTTGGGGGCACCCTTCTTCACTAGCAAGGACTCTACTGAAGGACTCTTGATGAATATTTATAACATGAATGAGGACAGGGGTAGGATAGATGGTTCTCACATAGTAATCAGGCCAAAGTGTCAGATAATCCAAACAAGTTCATGGTATTCTTTGTTTCCCAAGACCCAATATCTGGGTTCTCTCATGAGAACTTGATTCAGTCTACCATATTCTTGGGCTGACACAACTACAATGTTGAGAATTTCTGCCAACTGTTAACCCATGAGAAATAAAGGCAGAATGGCTCTGAGATGACCATACAGACAGAACTGGATCTATAAGACGTTCTGATGAAGTCTCAGGAAGTCTACAGAAAACCAACTGTGGGGGAGACCTTACCTGTACTAGGTAATTGCACTTGTATTATTTCATGAAATCTTTTCAGCAGACCTCTGAGGTAACCATTAGAATTTCCATTTCGTAGATGAAAACACCAAGGAGTGATCAGAGCTATACCTGGGTTTGTTGTGATGGTGTGAGGCAGAGCAGGGACTCAAACTCAGGCTTTCTTTTATGCTTTCTACACTCCACCTTTTGCCTCTGTCTGTAGGGTCATTGATTTTTTCGGAGAGATAATTTTTTTATGCTGCTTGGTACCAAAATTAACTGACATGCCATCAGACTTCTTGCTACATGAGAAAGAGAAGCTACTATTTGGTTAAACTGCTATTGTGTGTGGCTATGGTAATCCCATCCAATATAGTAAAATTACTGGATAAATACACTTTAATAAATGAATGATACCTATTATTAGGGTAATATGCAGGTGCACATTTATTTATTTTTTAAATTTATTTTTATTGTTAGACTTATTGGGGTGACATCTGTTAGCAAGGATTACATAGGTCTCAGGCATACAATTCCACAGTGCATTGTCAGCTTGTTGTATAATAAGTTCACCACCTAATGTGACTTCTCTTTCCATCACCTTATATTTAGCTTCCCCCCTACTCTCCCACCCCCTCCCCTTTCTCCCCTCCCTAACCCACTCGTCCCCAAATAAACATTGAACTATTGGTTGTGTCTGTGGGTTGTTTGTTTGTTTGTTCATTTCTTTTGTCTTTGTTCTTTCAGTTTTATATTCCGCATATGAGTGAAATCATACAGTTCTTTGTTTTCTCTGTCTGGCTTATTTCACTAAGCATGATGATTTCCAGGTCCATCCATTTTGTTGCAAATGGCAATATTTCATCTTTTCTTACAGCTGAGTAATATTCCATTGTGTATATGTACCACAGCTTCTTTATCCAGTCATCTGTCACAGGGACCTTTGGTTGTTTCCATGTTTTGGCCACTGTGAACAGCGCTGCAATGAACATTGGGGTACATAAGTCTTTGCGGACAAAGGTTT
>PVJL010013267.1:0-33079 GCA_004026885.1 Lyroderma lyra
GGGTACGTTTAGGGGTTACATGGAAGGATTATTGGCTTCAGTAGCAAAGTGTTGTACACAGATTTTATATCTGTCTTAGCTATTGTGGTCTGTAAATCATATCAGCCAGATTTCATGTTTTCGTCATTTTTTAACTATTCCTTATGGAAATTTCTAAACATACCCCAAAATAGAATGTCCAAACCACTCCCAATCCCAAAACCATCAATATTTTTGCATTCCCATTTCATCTAATTCTCCGAGTTTTTCTGGGAATATTTTATAGCAAATGTCAGATATACTCTTGTATAACTCTAAGATATTTTAATGTGCATCTCTCAAATGGCATTTTCTTACATACCACAATGTCATTATCAACACAAAACAAAAATCAACTCTACTTCCTTTGGTCTAATACCAAATTTATATTTAAATTTCTCTAATGAAATTTTTTTATACTTGGTTTGTTCGAGTTAGTATTTAAGCAGGGTCCACTAATGGTATTAAGTTGTTAATACTTAAGTATTATTGCTTAGGCTGTTAATAATGAAGTTAAATCTCTTTTAATGGAAGTCTAATTCTTTCATTATAAAATCCCTTATAAAATTTTACATAATCGTTTACCATTATTTGATGACCAGTTACTTGAATCAGCTATTTTATTATGAATTGTAAAATAGTGGTTTTTCTGTCATCTCTTATAAATTATTAGCTGGAATTCTTTATAGAAGGAATTTCTCTCATATACCAGGGCTATTTAATTCCCCTTAGGTAGGATTCATTAGGCCAAAGCAAAATAAACATTTATTTTCTTTTAGTTGTCAGTGTTAGAGTGATGGCTAGTCCCCTAACAGTCGTTAGTGGTGCCGTATCAGTCTCATAACAGTCTTTTTCCTTTTTATGGAATTGATTTAAAGTCGTTTCCCACCGATAATAGCCAGGGGAAGGAGATGCTCTGCTGGATTGGCTGCTCCTGTAGTGTGTCCGGCGATAATTCTCTTCAGAAACGATCATCTGTGTTGAGGAGACCCGTCCACGGTGTCTGCTGTCACAAGAAAATGTGTCCAAAGTGCTCTGTGCTGGGTGTTTACAACACAGTCCTGAGGGCAGCAGGGAGCCGGAGCCCCAGCCAGGCGGGGGCAAAGACACAGGCTCGCAGGGTGCAAACGCGTGGGTCCCCCCTGCTGCCACTGAGGGCCACCTCGGACGGCGGGGGCGTTCGCCGTCTTCACTATTTCCAGGCCTCCGCGTTTTAGTGGACATTTTCTTTTTTCTTTTGCTTCTTTTCTTCTTTATTTGGCTTTCCATAATTGGAAACTTGTCCTTGTGTTACAGGACATTTCCCATCTTTTGAGCCTTTGAGAGAGAACTAAGGTCACGATGAGGGTGTCCCCAGGTCCCGTGCAGCCAGGACACAAACACGTGACCTGGACGCTGCTCATCCAAAGCAGCAACCTCGACGGAAACTTGTAACTCAGAGAAAATGGGGCCAGGGGGTGGGGGGAGGGGGTGACAGGTTCCAGGGGCACCAGGGCCGGGATTAACGGTTCGGCCCGCTCGGTGTCTGCCGTGCCAGGCGTGGCCGCGCGGTCCGTGCCGTCCTTGCCACCTGGTCCTGTCACCGAGGATTTGGTTACCTCAACTCCAGTGGCCTCACCTGTGTTCAGAACCTCATTTTTCAGTCTCTCCCCCTGGGCCTGTGTGAGCTCGCCATGTTGTTTCAATACATTCCTTTTCGGCTTAACTCGACGTGGTTTCTGCAGTTTACAGTCACGGCTCAGGAGGGGTGCCGTCACCGCCCCCCTTCATCACCCTGATGGCCAGGGGTTGCTGCCCGCCGGGGGGCTGCCGGGCCTTCTGCTAAGCACTCCACGGGCCTTACCTGAGCGCAAGTAAGTCCTTCAGCCCAAGTGCCTTTTAGCGATTCTGAGAGGTAGGTACGCCAAATATCCTCACCTTACTTCTAACAAAACTAAAGCTTCAAATATATATATATATATATATGGCCAAAGGTAGTAAGCCCAAATGTCAGGATCTGAACTCAGGCACTTTCAATCCCCAAACTGAACTGTGTCCCTTAACGCCAGGCGCCGCCTTTACGTTACCACCCCGCCCCTCGCTGCTCAACAGACTGGGTCATTGCCCGTCATTGTCCCTCATATCGCCTGCCTGCTATTACAGCGTGGAGGGTATCCTTAGCTTCATTTTACAGATTAGAAAACGTAAACATACCCGAGTGGCTCAAGGTCACGTGGTTGGTAGGTGAGGGAGACCAGGGCTGAATCCAGATCTTCTGACTCAAATGGGATTCAAACACGGTTGCACCAGTAAAATCCTAAAATAACTTTGCTCCCATTTCAGTACACGGACCACTTTAATAATAGTAATAAAACACAGAGAAATCAGGGGCCTTCTGTGTTTCAATTGGATTTATATTCCCAAAAGATCGGTGGTCCTATGGGCTTTTCAAATATGTGGGGTCGTAAATTGAATCAAGTTACAGCCCTCAACCTTATAGAGGGAATATTGTTAATATTGGCAGTATTTTTTTTTCAATAGATGGAAGACTGGCTCCCCTGAAAAATACCTTCTCTGTTTTGTCTGCATTAGGAAGTAATACTTAAGACGAAAAGGCCAACTCCCACAAAAGAAAAAAAGGCAATATTAAGCTGTCAACGGGAAACAAAAGTGTGTCCACAGGGCTGCGTTCATGGGAGCATTCATTTATAGTCATGAAAATTGGCAAATAACTTAAAATTTCTACATGAACCAGAGCAGCCTTAACTTTAGTTCATTTTTGTTTAATATTCCACATGTGCTATTGCTTATTAAAAGTATTACCTTGTTTACATAGCTCTTAGAAGTCTTCCAGCCACGTCCGTGTGAGAACAGGCTCAGAGCCGTAGAGTCAGCTCCAACTCCTTCCCACCTCATGTCCTCAGCTCTCCCCCCCACCCCCTGTTGTCCTCGTTGTGGCCACACTGGCGTCATCGGTGTTCCTTGAATATGTCAGTAAGGCTTCTTCTGCCTCAGGGTCTTGGCGTTTTCTCTCTTCTCTGCCTTGAACAAGATTCCCTCCGACATGCCCCCCCCCTGGCTACTTCCCTCACTTTACTGATGCTTCTATTCAAATGGCAGCTGTCTCGAGGGGTATCAGAAAAGCGTTCACTGAGCCCATGCAGATGAGCACCATCCAACGTTCACTCCCTACCCTCACCCCGACTTCTTGACGGGGTTTTATCACATTTGTTCGTTGCTCTATCTCTAGCACTTAGTACCGTGTTTGCAAGTATTGCTAAATAAATTAATAATGAAGACACATCATGAAAATCATACCAGCAAAGGAATTACTGAGTTGTTGTCATTAAAACCGTGTGAAAGTATACAGTGTAGGTAAAACTTGAACTAGAAGATGGGTACAACTACGAGATGACCTGCTCTCGCTCTGCTTCAGACTCAATTCCAATCCCTGTTTCAGAATCTCAGGAATTAGCTGATGTGACAGTGTGATACCCCGGCAACCTCAACCACGTCAGAAATTTCCAATTGGAAACTTACTTTGGGGTTTCCTCCACAGCATGCAATTCACAAATCACTTACGTGTGCCGTTACTATGAACTTTCAGTGGTCTCCAGAGGAAGCTATTCTAATAGCCTTTTATTGTTAGTACAACTGTAAGGAGGTACTGTCACTCCCTTATGGAAAAATGTATGAGACAAGATAATAAAAAGAGGGGATCATACAATAAATCATTTTGACCAGATAGGGAAGTAATAAACGTAGATCACCTAAAAGGCAAGCACATTGAATAATGGCACCGTCACAGCTACTTCTTTGGGGACAAACCGGTTCATCTTTTTGCTGGACGTGTGCCATTGCAAAAAAATAAACAAATCACTCTGGCTTATTTTGTTGTTGTTGCTTTGGTTTTTTTTTTTAATCACAGAAGTTTGAGACCGGTAATAAGAAAAGCCCAAGTTTGAAATGTGCGTAAATACAAATCTTGTGCAGTGATGCTACAGTTTTCTCCATTAGTTTAATGATATTTGTAATGCTCCAATCACTCAAATAATAGCATATGATAAAATTAATAGGTATCATGCAAAATTTGATACTGAACGTTTTGGACGTGAGTTTAAATTGGGGAAACTTCACTTAAGCGTGAAGATGGAAGATGGAGTTGCAGAATCACGTGTGATGACTTTTCACATCTTTGCCAGTTTTTGCTCATCTCAGTGAAAAGGGGGAAAGTAAGTCGTTTAGCTGAGTACGACGCTGCCGCGAGGAGCTGACTCTGCGTGGGGAGCCGCCTTACTGGATCCTACAGGCAGCAGACAACGACATGTCATGAGCGTGTTGAGTTCTTTTGTTCCCTTTAATGTCAGTCTTAATACTGACGTAGGAGTTTTGTGACTGAAGTAAATGACAGTTAGAATTATTCAAAATTGGTCGTATACCTGGAAGGATAAAATTGATCCTTTAAATAAAACAGCTTTATTGTGGTATAATTGTTACGTAATACAGTACACATACTTAATGTGTACGATTTCATAAGTTTCGACATACATGACAGTCAGATAATGAGCGTTTTCACCACCCACCAAAGCTGCCTCGTGCTCCCACCCCTCCCTGCACCCCTCCCCAGGTGATAACTCACCTGTTTCCCCTCCCTGTGCATTGGTTTGCATTTGCAACGCGGACGTGGAATCGTGCGGAATGCGCGTGTGTGCATAACTGAGACTCGTTCATGTTGCACGTGTTCTTTGTTTTCTCGCTTTTACTGAGTGGAATTCAGTACGTGGATATCCTACAACTTGTCATCTATTACTATTTCGGTATTTTCAGTTTGGGACTCTTAAAATAAAACAGCTGTAAACATCATCGTGCTGTTATCTTTATAGGCACAAATGCTTTTTCTTCTAGGAGTGGGATGGCTAGATCATAGGTTAGCAGGCTGAACTTGTTAAGAACTATAAACTGTTTTCCAAAGGGATCGTTCCACTTTACAATCCAAGTAGCAGTGTGAGAATTTCAGATGCTCCATGTCCTTGCTGACACTTGGTATGGTCAGTCGTTTTCACTTGATCCCTTCTAAAAGGTGTGTGGTGGTTTCTCATCGTGCTTTTAATGTGCGTCCCTCTGAGGACCATTCCTATTGAGCATCTTTCCACGTATTTGTTAATTCAAAATGTCTGCCCTATTATCAAAAAAGTTGTCTGCTATTCAGTTTTAAAGTTCTACATGTATTCTGGATGCACGTCCTTTATCAGATACAGGCTTTACACACACTTTCTCCCAGTGGATCATCAAATGAGATCACGTAGTTTGTTGTCCCTTATTCAGTTAATATGCTGTATTACGTTGGTTGATTTTCAAGAGTTGAACCAATCTTGCATTTCAAGGATTTATATATCTCCCTTGGTGGTGGTACAGAATCACCTTTTGTGTTGCTGTTTTCTCTTTTATTTGTTGATGGTTTTTGAGTCTATATTTCTAAGGGGTGTAGGTCTCTTTTCTCGTGATGTCATTGCCTGCTTTGGTGTCAGGGTAGTATTGTCATCATGTAATGAGTTAGGAAGTATTCCTTCCTCACATATTTTTGGAAGAGTTTGTGAAGGACTGGTTTTAAATCATATTCCAGTATTTGACAGTACTTAGCATTGAGGCCATCTGGTCATAGGCTTTTCTTTGTAGAAAAACACTCTTACTTTAAAGATGCTTGATTGAATGTTTTTCTACTAAGAAGTCTGCAATTATCTTTAACTTTGCTCTCCTGTACATAAGATTTTTCCTATTACTGAGTTTGAGCAATTTGATTACAATGTGTCAGGGTAGTTTTCTTCATGTGTCCTGTGACTGAGATTTTTTCATTTTCTTGTATCTATGAGTTTATAATTTCCATGAAATTTGAAACATTCCCAGCCACTGCTGCTTGGCATAATTTTTTGTGTGCCTGCCCCTCCTGTCCTTTGGAAGCTCTTAATTCCATGTACATTAAGCCACTTGAAGTGATTCCCTGCTCACTGATGTTCTGTTGTTTTTCGATTCTTTATTCTTACTGTGTTTCATTGTGGAAAAATTCCACTGATACTTCTTGAAGTTCCCTAACCTGTACTGAAATATTTAATCTGCAATTAAATTAGTTCAGTGAGTTTTTCATCTTAATTATGGTTGTTTTCATTTCTAGAAGTTGAATTTCATTGGTTTTTATATCTTTCATGATTCCACTTAACTTTTTGAATGTATCCATTATAATTACTCTTTAAATGTCCTTACCTGCTAATCCTAAAATCTGTGTCCGTTCTGCATCACAGCTTCTAGTGCAGTGGGACTGCAGGGCACTCCAACCTTTAATCCCTTTGCACGGTTCTTTCACACAACTCAGGTTGTTTTCCTACACATGCTCTATCAGTGCTCTGTGGGCTACTCCGGAAAGACCCTTTGTGGATCTCTGTGGTCGTCTCTCTCTATGGTTTTCCCCTCTCCAGTGCTCTGTCCTGTGAACTCTGATTGTCTTGTTTTCCTCATACACTCAGCTGTCTCCTCAACTCCTGGAATCTGTTGGCTTCTGCCTGTGTTTACCCACTCTGCACCATGACCTGGAAACTCTCAAGGCAATAAGCTGAGGCAGCCATAGGGTGCATCTCATCTGTTTCTTATTTCTTAGGGATCACAGTTTCTCATTACATGCAAACTGTTGTTTCACATGTTTTTGTGGCTATTTTTAAATGTTGTAGGGGGGAGGGTGAATAGGACGCCAGCTATAACATATGGCCTGGAATCAGAACTTGACATCTGGAAAGGGCTTTTAAAAAAATACTATTTCAAACATTTCATGCAGCCAGGGCCTCCACATTGCAGAAACCTGATATATACCAATATATTATCATTCCTACAGCTGCAGTGCCTTCTATTCATCCATGCGTTCATCCATTCATTATTCAATAAATATATGAGTGTCTCTGACTATGACACCTTCTGCTGGTCACTATGACTACAGTGGGGCCAGAACCAAGCATATCTTTTGCCTCATTGAGGCTTGTTGCCTAGTGAAGGAGAAATATATTTCCAAGTTCTAAGATAAGTATGCTTAAATAAAAAGGATGTGGCGGGATGGTCCTAGGAGCCTATTTTTAAAAAATGAATCCACTGTAATGACTTGGTAGTGTGTCAACCTGACGATTCTGAACCACATTTTGCAGTATTCTCTTTCTTGAATGGCTCCAGCGATGGCGTGCCACAGGGGACACGGGGAGGGCTCTGGGGGGGCTGGAGGGAGGGCAGCAGGCGGCACCCCTTACTGGCCTCCCACACGCACTTGCCCCTCTGCTGACCCGCCTCGTCCTCGTGCAGCAGGAGCTCTGCCTACCCCTGGATGCTCTTCAGCTTCTCTCACTTCTGGGCAAAGTGTGTGTATTCTGTTTCGTGATAAAAGACTCTGGTGTCTATAGGCCACCACTGTCACCAAGATCGGAGACAAAAACTGAAGGGGGTCAGGCTGTCCTGTCCAGCCTCCTCTGCAGCTCCCCCACTTGTCACACCCAATTCCCCTCCCCATCAGACACAGAGGTGCAGCCTCGCCCAGGCCACCGAACCCGCCTTCACAAGGGTGAAGGCCAGGTCCATGTTACAAAAAACAGCAGCAAACCCTTTATCTATATCTGCTAAGCTTTTCTATGAATGCAGGGTGCAGGAAAAGTGGTGCCCTGTACCCCTAACTTTAGGTTCACTATAATTTCAGAATAATAGGACAAAGACCTCTGAGGATCCTGTGAAGTAGTTGCCTGAAGAAGATGTGGAGCCCTGGAAGGCTTACAGGATTTGCCTTTTAGAAAACAGCTCTGCCTCCCACATTGAGAAACCATGGCAGAGACCAGAGGCAACACGTCAAGTGCAGGTGCTCTCGGGCAGTCTGGGGGCAGGGGTAGGGAGGAGCGATAAGGGCACGAGACGGGGGCACAGGAAATTAAAGGACCCTGACAGACATAGCAGGAAGTGGACTCAACAGAACGTGGTGAACTCCAATGCGTCTCAGCTCATGAGGTACTTGCACCAGCGGAGAAAACAGAAGACGAGACGCCTCAGGCGCAGCATGCAGGGCTCCGGGACTCCTGAGGAGGAACACGTATTTAGGACATGGGTGTCCTAGCTGTGTCTCTCACCACCCGTGCATTGCCCCGCTTCTAAAACGGATTATAATGCTCCTTACAGAGGTGGGCTCCCGGACCAGCACCTCCTGCCTCCTACGAGCTTGTTCGAAGTGCAGAATGCCAGGCCCCACCTCCAACTCCCCGAACCAACCTCTGCACCTTAGCAAGATCCCCCACCCACCCACCCCCACACACAGCCAGGTTGGAAAAGCTGCAGATTCTAGCAGACTGCCCCTGGGGACAACATGGATAGGGCCGGAGGCCCTTATGCTAAGGACAAAGACAAGCACCCTGTGATCTCACCTGCAGTTGGAATCGAAACAAAGCAAAACCGTGTAACCGTAAAACAAGGAAAAACTGAGCTCATAAATACAGGCAACAAATTAGTGGTTACCAGGGCGTGGGGCGTAGATGTGGGGGGCGGAGAAATGGGAGAAGGATGTCAGAAGGTACACATTCCCACTGCACAGGTCTCGGGGGGTGGCGTACAGCACGGGTGCTCTCATCATAGCGCTGTGCGTGTGTGGAAGCTGCTAGAGAGGAGGTCGCGGAAGTCCTCAGCACGAGAAGAAAATAAATGCTAACTAGATTTATTGTTATCGTGTCGTAATGTATACAGATACTTCATCATTATCTTGTGGACCTGCAAGTGCTATAGTGTATCTCAACGATACCCCAATTTTAAAAATAATAAATACCATTTTAAAAAACAAAATGAAAGACTCTAGCAGGCTAGAGAAGTCTAAATCGTGTTTCCCTCTCCCAGCCCTCTCCATTGACACATCCCAGACCGCAGAGGACGTGGCAGGCCACCGAAGGCTTTCGAATGTCTCGCCCCCACGCTCCGGGCGTCAAGGGAAAGCTGGCGGGTCTCCTTCGCACTTCCTGCCTTGGCGGGACCCCTGACATCTCATCGCTGCTGGTGACGTCCCAGCGTCCCAGCGGCCGTGGCGTCGGCGGGCGTTTGCAGAGCGTGTGGCACGCAGCCGCCCTGTAGCACCGCGCCCGCAAAGCTCGTGCCCAGAGGCCGCCCTCTGGGATGCCCCCGCAGCGAGTGCCCGGTGCTAACCAGACTGAAGCTCCTTCTCACTGAAGGAACCCCGCTTCTGTAATGTTCTTTCACCAGTGATGAGAAGAGACTAGATGAGGCCGTTCATGTCTCAGAACGCTGTTAATGACACAGGGACGAGACCGGGGCCTGGGAGGGCAGGCGGCGTGTTCGCGCCCAGGCCCTGGGTCTCCCCACCAGCAAGGGGCAGCGGTGCCTTTCAGCGGCGTCCGGGTGAGGCCCGCCCATCTCAGCTCGCTGGAGGCCGTGCCTTGCACGGCGCTCAGGCAGTCATTCTTAACTAGTTGACTACGATCTAAATGAAAAAGAAGCTGTGCAATACCTGGCCGATGCCCAGTCTTACCCAACTAAGCAAACGCCCTGCAAAATTCTGCAGCATTATGCGTTTCCTCTGCCCGTGCCCTCCCCACACTCCGCGACTGTGGCATCTCCGTGCTTAAGTTCTGTCTCCTCGGACAAGCCTTTCAAGACCCCTTTGCCCCCCACCTCCCACTTAAAATAGGTCCCCTAAGGTATTTTTCTCATACTTCTCTATTCTTTTCTATCAGTGTTGTCACCATTTGTATTTACCTCTTTACTTCTCAGTGCCTTTACTAAATAATAAGCTCCGTGAGACCAATTCTATTTTGTCCACTCAGAGCCTAGTGTACAATCACTGTTCAAAGGCAGATACTAGTTGTGCAAATACATGCATGCTATCCCACCCCAAAAATGAGCACTTGGACCTATGAATGTCCATAGCTCCCTTTTAGGATCTGTACATTGTGTTCTTTTGTAACGGTGCTTATCCAGGATACACGATTGCATTATCAGCTCCTGGAGGAAACATGTATCGGGTTTTGTTTTTGTGTTTTGGTTTTGTTTTGTTTTGTTTCTATATCTCTTATTTGCAATAGTCCCCCAAGTAGGGGAGAGTTGGGTGCATCTCAGAAAAGGTTACCTTAGATGATGGATGATGTGTCCTCTACAAGGCAGATCGTTGGTACCTTAGAGGGGAGAGTTTAACTCTTCCAAAGAGCAAAGTTCCTTGTAAGAGAGGCCAGGCGTTCGCACAGTTTAACTGGAGATGATTTCCTTTTCTTTTCTAGACTCTCTTTCTTGCCCTGAATTGGAAAGTTAAGTCATGTTTCTTTCTGTCTGTGAGATTCAGGAAAACAGCAGAAAGAGATGCGTGTGAGTCATTAGAGACGTGCATTCAGTTAGCCCGGAAGATGCTTTCTACACCCTGAGTTCTGTTTGTCACTGAGCAAATAAGGAAGCGGGGGGGCGCGAAGGCCTATGGAAGAATTTAACTTTTGACATTTTTAATGGAATTATCCCCATCGTATCAGAGAGATTTATCCCAAATGGGCAGAGAGAGATACTCGTCTGTAGCTTCTGACACTGGGGGAAAAAATCATGTCTGTTGTTTTCAGGAATTCAGTAAATGTTAGAGTGTCTGTGTGTGCCAGATACTGTTCTGGGCTCCAAAAACCACAGCGACCAAGGACATCAAAGGCCCTGCCTAGCAGTTATTATCAGAGGAAAGAGAGAGGAATAGAACACCTCACCAAGAACAAGCCCGCCCCGCGTGTGAGTGAGTGACACGAAGGCGGGCCAGCAGGGGAGGCTACTGGGGAGGGACTGCTGGCTGCTCCTCGGACTGGGCCAATCAGGAAAGGCTTCCCCAGGGTCGGACACATGGGCAGGGGCCCGAGTGGCAGGACGGAGTCGCGCACTCTCCTTACCTCTGCTTTTCCTCTTCATTTTACACAGTCCTCTGTAAGAGACACGGTCCCCGCCCTAATCCCCTTCCCACCCAGGCACGATGGCACCACTTCCCGTAGCCAGCAGGGCAGCCGGCTCAGATGCAGGGGCAGTAAAGGGACGGGCACCTGGCCGCTGTCTGGTCCTTGGGCGGGGGGGGGGGGGGGGGGGGGGGGGGGGAGGGGGTAGAGAACACGAGCAGCGGGGAGGGCGGCTGAGTACTCCTGCTCAGACGTGAGCGCCTGGGGGCCAGGCCCCCCAGACTCAGGCCTCAGGCCCCGATTCAGAGCTCGACGTGGGGGACTAGCAGCCGAATTAGACGGAGTTAGACAGCCTGGTGTCAGGGACCTGTCTTCCCTACGGCTGCGTAACCTTCCTAATGATGCACCGCTCTGCAGAACGACAAAATTTAGCTGTTGCTCTTCTGTTGATGTATGGGCTTTCTGCATTTTCCCACATTATTTGGACACTTAAGTGAATGCCTCTCTGTGTGTGTGTCCAGGCAGTGAGGTAGTTAAATGCTGTCACCATCGCGTCTCCCACCCCTTGTCCATTTAATACGATCCCCGCCCAGCAGTCGTGGAGCATCGTGGTCTGTAACTTTCAAGGGGGTCTGCACTGCGCTTCCTTGCTAGTTCCCCTACGTGTGAAATGTCCCGTGTCCTCCCTTTTTTACTGCAGTGGAACCTTTGACATTGACAGAGGATTTCTCAGTGCGGACAGACAGACGGAATAATGTCTGTAACCTTACTAGTACTTTCCTCCTGAAAACCTGAAAACTGATAAACCCACCCCCATTTCAACTAGTTAACAAATTGGGAGGATTCCTGAATTTGATTTCCTCTTCACAGTGGTTCATTTGATAAACCTGAAGGTTTGAGCGTACGGTCGCAGTTTGCCTGTGAGAACTGGGTACACGACACGCCGTGCTAGGTGTTAAGAGGCGTTCCCGTTGTGCTGATGGGGGATGTGCACGAAATGGCTTTGAAATGACTCGTAGCGGCCTGGACCATTTACTGGGCATACACGTACGTGCCAGGCGTTGGGCTGGAGTGCTTTATATACACGTTCACGATTGAACCTCACAGCAGCCCCACAAACGACTATTCTTATTCCTACTGTGGAGGGCAGTTCCGGAAGAAAGCTGCCCTGTTCTTCATCACTCTACTCAGTCTAGCAAACACACCTTTGACAACAGCCTCGTTGAGGAAGGCACCCCCCCCAGGCCGAAATCTGCCGCGTCTTACCTATAGGTGGTGGGATGAAGTCCCATCGTCAGTGAATCTGAAATTGGCATCAGGTACTCGGGCCTGTGCAATGTGCCAATTTCTCCGTCATCAAACACGAGGAAACGTCATGTTGCCTTCAGAGCAAGAGCCTAAGGCCACCTCCCAGCGTGCAACGCGCTGGGGAGCTTAGCCGGCACCTCCTCTGCCCGAAACCCGTTCTCAGGGACAGAGCGTTCCCACTGTCAAAAGAAAATCAACCACTTCTCCAAGTTTTAAAATATTTTCTTGTGAAAAGGCCTTTAAGCCAATTAAAATCCTCTTTCTTAGTTTTACTGCCCTTTTTCCCATCGTTTCCGAAACCTCCATCTCAATGAGGTGAAGGGTCCGAGAGTAAGTCTCTCTGCTGTGTAAGTGACCTTGACAGGTTGGGTGATTTTGAACAATACCCTCATGTCTGGGTTCCACTTCCGAAATTTCTCATTTCCTTCATCTGGGGTGTAGCCTGGGCATTGAAAGTTTTAAAAAATGTCCCAGCGAACTCTTAAGATCTCAGCTTGAGCCTTCCAGATTGAGAACCACTGCCTCACACCGTCGTTCTCAGAGGGAGGAGAGAGAGAGACGCCGCCAGAGGATGCTGGCCGCCTCGTTGGGAAAATGGGGCGCTGCTGAATAATACCGGTTTTCCAACAGCGTGTAAGGAGCACGTTACTTCACATGGAAAAATAAAAATCTGTGGGGTCCCCTTGAACCCAAAGCGTCACTTCGTAAAGCCGGTGAGATGATGGCTGCTCCCATCCTCAGGTCCAACGTGGGGGTGAGGCCACAGGGGGAGGGGGAGGGCGGGTCCCCGCAGCCCAAAGCGGGCTCCTGCCCTCCCCCTCCCCCTCCCCACGGCCCGCGCTGGATCTGGAGCTTCCTCTTCACCCCCTGGCACACACAGGAACTGCTAGTAAGTGTGTGGCTCACGCCGGCCAAGGGAGAGGCTGCCGGCCGGACAGGGCGAAGGCTATGGGCTCAGGCGTCTCACCGCTGCTGCCGGGCCACAGCAGGGCTGAGGGGGTGAGGTGGGAAGGCTCGAGGCCCTTTTGCGTCACCTTCTTTGGAAATCATCTCTGCCTGAGACACAGATGTGGGACTAGGGTCTCCTAAGAGCATGGTTTAAAAACCACTAGATGGCCCCTCTGTTCTCTCTGGGGCCTGAACCTGCATGGCCCAGGAAATAACAAGTACATCCGGTTTCATCATCCTAGAATGGCCATCAGAGCTGTCATTGGCCCCAAAATCTGACACTGAATTTTGCAAACTTGCCACTGTGCAGTTACATTGGCAGCACGGTACAAACAACGCACTAAGGTGTCATCACCTTGCAAGTTTGCGAACTTCTTTGTCAGATTTTGGACATGATCGCTTCTCAGCCTTTTGGCTAAGATTTTGGACATGACGACAGCTCTGATGGCCCTTCCAGAAAGAGTTCCAAAACTGCTTTGAAGAGTGGATGAGGCGCTGGCATCAGTGCACAGCTTCCCAAGGGGAGGACTTCTAAGGTGACCGTAGCGATCCTCAGCAATGAGGTGTGGAGCTCTTTTTCTAGGATGAGTTCATGAAATTAATTGTCCGACCTCCTACGTTTTGATAATTCTGCAGTGGAAGCTACCCTGTGGGTGATAAACAAAACAAACCTGGTCCTTGCTCTCAAGGAATTTTCAGTATAATGGGGGAGAGCAGTGTTAGGAGAGAGTAACCATGAGAGGCCTTCGGTCAGGACAGTCACAGACAGTCACTCTGTGCAGGGCCTTGATGCCAAGGCTGAAGGCCCAACCACATCCACGTGGGGACGCAGGTGGTGCTGGGAGAATACACTAGGGGAGGGAGTGGCTTCTGCACGGACCCTGAGGTGGAACAGCCCTTGGTGAGTTCAAGAAAGCTGAAGGCAGCCGCTGTGGCTGGAGCTTGCTAAGCAAGTGGCTGAGGAACCTGAGATAAAGAGAAAAGGACCCGTCCCAAGAGCACGGGAGGTCACTGCAGAATACATGTATGAGTCATGGAACTTTAAAGGTGGTCCCTTTGCAGCACGACAAACAAATTTGCAAAGGGACAAGATTGAAAACAGGGAGTCCACTTTGGTGGCTGGTACAGGAGTCAAAGGGGGAGAGAGGGGGGATTTGAAATTCTTTTGAAAGCAGAATCCACAATACTTACGCAGGGAAGGATCATCCAGTCCCATTACTGAGTTGCTGAGTGTCACCAAGTGGCATCAACAGAGAACCTGACGGGCTTGGATTTTAATTTTCTGATCTGTCTGGGAAGTTGTTATGTAACCTATCCTGAGCACACTGGAGTTTTTTATTTGGAGTGGGGAGGAATCGTCTGTAGGAAGCCTTTAGGAAAATATCAAACGCAACGGAAGTGCCCGGGGGCCGGCTGCAGCATTGTCCTGGAAGTGGAACTCACTGACATCGATTTCAAAAAGTTGTCAAGGGTAAATGAACAGATAATACGATACTGAGTTTCAATATCCAGACTGCTTACTTCTCAATAGGGATCGGCCCTGCGATTTATTAGCTTTGTAACCTTGAACATGCCAATAATAGCAGATCACACACCGGGTGCCAAACATCATGCTTAGCAAGCATTTTGAACACCTTACCCCCTTTACTCTTCCCAACTATCAGCTGTGTAGGACTTGTTGTCCTCATTTAACAGATAAGCGAGCTATAGCTCCATGAGATTAAGTCACGGGGCCTCTAGTAATGATGAGAAGCCACCTGGCAGAGCCGAAACTCAAACCAGATTCTCAAGACAAAGCTCAGCTCTCCCCGTATTTCAATTTCCAAATCTTGACACAGATATAACCCGGGTAGCTTTACCTGTTGGTGGGGAAGACCAAATCAAATAGCATGTGCAAAACATGTTTGTAAGTGAGTACATTGTCACAAATATATGAGGTTTAATACCGGGTGTAAGCTCCAGGTATGTTTTTCTGTAAGATAACTGGATCGAAAGCCTAGAAATCTGAGTGCCCGGCGTCCTTCGGCTGAGGTCTGAGGACGTGCTTTTTCTTTAAGATCTGTGTATATGTGTACATGTACCATTTATTTTTTAAACGGTGTTTCCTCGCCTGGGTCCCACCTAAGGTGACCTGCTTAAATAACACGTTTTTGCTTGCCCCCCAGTCTGTTATTTCAGCATTGTCATTGATGAGTCGGCAGCTTTTTAGGATGCCTAGAGATTTAGCAAGTTGAGATTCATGTCAGTGCCAGCAGCCCAGAATTTTAACTTCAAAATGTCTTCAGAGATACAAAGTCCCAGTTAAGGTCACGTCACATAGGAACTTTGGAGGAATATGTTTTTCTCTTTTTTGACTGTGCTCAAAATGAAACAGCTTAGAAAAATGAGGAATTGCCCAGATAATGCAAGGCCAAAGAATTTCATGCTCTTGTTGAAAATATGAGAGAGAGAATACATTGATTCAAGTGAAGCAGATAATTGATGCACAGTTAACAAATGGTATTCTTCTTTTCAGATTTAAGTCAGGCAAGTGACGTCCGTGAGCATTTCAGATAAGGTATTGATTGATTGGAAAAAGCTATAGACATGCATAAATAGTCTATTTTATGTGTAGTCCAATCAAGAACATAAAACCTTGGCAGCACATGGAGATTCAGCGTGTTTTATCCCAGCCCCCCCCCCCCCGGGTGCAAGGGGCCTTAGAGAAAGGCTTAGAATTTGATGGCATTTCTTGCAGGGTGGGGTCATGCTGGACTTGAGAAAAACCCGATGTGTGGTGAGTTATATCACCATTTAGGAAGAACTTAAATGAGCTGTCTCCTACTTCCATTGAGGGAATACTGACACAGCCTCAGCTCTTCTGGGTCTCACACAAGGCCAGATCCTCATCCAGGGCAGCGTCTGCATTTCTCTGGACAAAATCTCTGCCTACGCATTTTCTCTACCCTGAAAAGCCTGACCACTGTCCCTTATGAACTGCTCAGGACTTTGGGAAGCCTTCCAACAGCCGACGCTTTCGTGGGAAATCCGAATCTCCAGGGAATACAGCCATGCCTGTGAAGATCTCTCTAACTGAGAATGTTATTCTCTTGGTATGAGTTGTGTGGACCTTGCGAGTCAACGCAGTGGAGCTCAAGGTGAGCACAGTGATACAGGGACATCAGTGCCCTTTGCCAAGACCCTGCTCAGTTGTAACTGCCAGGTCTCAGGTCTGCCCGTCCGTCTGGTCGCTACGAAAGGTCGTGACTAATAGCCGTGTCTGCATTGTGTGCGGCGTGAAGCAGGAAGGACAGCAGACGCCGTCCTCAGGGTTCTTGAGAGAAGACGTGTGCACAAATGATACTCAAGGTAGTACGCAACCTATAAACAAATGATACAATAACTCCCACTCAACGTGTTACCCAATTAACGTCATAGCTACCGTTTATTCAGCAGCATCACAGTAACCTTGGACAAACAAGGACGCACCTTGTTAGGGGAGAGAGCTACCCTCCCAGCATGGTAGGCGAGACCGTGCTGGCCTGATCCTTTCTGAGTTGATCCCTGAGCCTGGAAAGGATGGGGGAGGGGAAGCGGAAAGGCCAGTGACCATTGTCTAGGCCCCCGGCCAGGAACACGGGGACTCAGACCGGAATGAGCATGAGTGGTGAGGAATTGTTAGGTCTGTTTTAGGAACTTTGAATATTTGGTTTTTCAGAAGCATGTACCTCCATATCACCTTCTCAGTCATCCTCACAGGACGTGGGACGGTCCCCGCTGGAGCCTGGCCCGCACTCCATGTGGTGTGGCCGGTCTGAGCCCAACGGGCCTTCCAGCGACTCTGGGTGAGGACTGAGATGCCATCAAGGCCTAAATGCAAATCCGGGCACTGCCAGATCCTTGAGCAAGGTGCTTTGCTTTGCTGAACCTGTTTCCTCATAAATGAAGTGAAGATCCATTCATCTAACAAATGCTACGTAATACTGTGCTTCAGACTCCACTCTAGATGCTATGGATATAGCAAAAAATAAAAATAAAAAATAAAAACAGATGAAACTCTTGCAACCAGAGGTAATGACAGGATTTAGCCAAGATTAAAAGGCACGAAGCCCTTAGCACGGTGCCACACACGCGCCTCGCCCTCTGCGCACGAGCGCAGCTGTCGGGTCAGGCAGCTACATGTGGGCCCCTCGGCAGAGGGGGTGCAGTTACCACATAGTTGTACTTGCACACAGACCTGACTGTGAGTCAGTGCCAAAATCTGACGCCAGGTGAGGACCGGGGACCTTGCGTGAACCCGGGAGCAGCTGACTCACCAGGAACCTCTGGAACACACCAGCCTCTCGGTTGGGGGCCTTGCAGCAAAGTGGGCCACGACACAAGGACACAGCATAGCTGTGTCACCTTGGCTTTTGTGGTAGGCAGTGGCGCTGTTAGCAGGAGCGACAGAACGGAGGTGCACAGGGTGCACGGTGGCGCTCTGAGGCCGCAACAGGGGGATGTGTAGAAACAGCTGTGGGGCCCAGAAGGAGGAAAGGTGCCGAGAGAGCACCTCCCGAGACAGGAGCGAGAGCGAGTGGGGGAGAAGCTTTTGGTGACGGCTGGCCGAGACTGGTTCACGGGTTGCCTGTGTGCCTCGTGGAGTCCATACAAAGCAGAAGGCCCGCGGAGCGGGTGGGAGACGTGGTCGGTGAGCTCTGCTCATCTCGACCCCTGCATGACCTCACCGAAGCCTTGGGCACGGGCCACCTGCGTCCACAATTGTGTCAGGAGCCCAAACGCTCCAGCGGCGCTGTGCGTGCCCCGGCTGTCCCGTGTACGAGTGAGTGTGCCGAGATCTGCATGGAAGACACAGTGAGTCCTACAGCAAAAATTCTAAAACGCATTCATGTGGGTGTAGCCACAGCAACAGGCTGGCCTGGCCCTCGGCCGCTTCCCGTGGGTGACCGCCGTACTTCCATGGCTCAGCCTGATTCCTGGTCTTGCAAAACCAGAGGAACAGCTGTTGCACCTCATGATTCCAAACAACCGGTGTGACTTCTTTGGAGGTGAATTGACCATTTTAAAGTCAGATTCTTTACCCTCACCCTTGGTTTGATCATTATGATTAAATTTATTTCATCAGATATTTACTGAATTCTTTCCATGTACCGAGCAAGCACTGTTATGGGCAGTGAAGATACAGGTGCACAAGGCAGGTGAGGCCCCTGCTCCCGTGAAGATTATATTTTACGATGTGAGACAGACCATAAAGAAGCAAGCGAATATTAATAAATAATCAGGATGACCTCATAAATCAGTAATGCTATAAAAAAGAAAGAAATGCGCTCAACAGAGTTTCTGTGTGGTAGGAGGGTGTTCGTGCAGAGGCACAGCATGAGGAAGAGCGATCTGGGGGAGGCTTTCTTAAAAGATGAGCTTTTGCGATCTGAGTAATGAGGAACCAGCTAGCTGGAAAGTGGTGGGAAGAACATTCCAGGCAGAGTGAATGCAAGTGAAAAAGCTCTGGGTCAAAAATAGGCTTGGAGAGAATAAATTCTTGAAAGGGAAAGAGCTCGAGCATACTGGGGAAATGTGTGCGAGGTGAGGAAAGAGTTGAGAGAGAAAGGGGAAGGGCCAGTACGCGGGCCATGTAGACCTCGGGAAGACGATTCATTTTACCTTGAGGGCATGGGGAGAAGCCTGGATGGTACTAAGCAGTCTGCAAAATAACTTACTTTATTAGTTTATTTGGCTTTAGTGTAGGGAATAGGTTGATTAATAGATCCCTGACTTAATAACTGCTTGGTTAGATAGCACCTTGCAGTTTCATTGTCAAATTCAAATGTCAGAATCCATTCACTCCACAGGTAAGGTTGTGCGTGCCACGCTGTGCATTGGGAACGCAAAGGCAAATGAGATGTGGCCTCCGCCATCAAGGATCTCACAGTCTAGCAACAAATGACAGAAACTAAACAAATAATCAGTTGCAGTTTTGACTTTGCCCAGATGAAGGTATGGATGTTTCTAGCTATTAATAATTTGAATTTAACATGAACTAGTGGATTAGAATCTGTGACTCTCCACTGACAAAGCTCCATTTTGCCACAGGGTCTCCTGACTAGCAAAAGCTTTTGTGTGCCACAGAACTCCTCAAATCTGTACGTAAACTCTGCCCAAATCCTTTGGTGATCACTGAAGTATATGGGTCAAGGAGTTTCCACAGTTCTCAATGTAAAGCCACAGAATGAAGACTGAAAAGGTTGAACAGCCCCAATTGCCGCCCACCACATGAAAGACAGAGTTTGGATTTCGAGTCCTTTCAAAGATTTCAAGGAAAATATGCTTTAATGAGAGAAATTATATGAAAACCCAGAGCAGAAATGGAAACTGTAAGAACCAAACGGATATTTTAGAACTGTAAAGGGTAACATCTAAAATGACAAATTTTCTGGATAGACTTAATGGTAAATTGGCAGGTGAAAGGATTACTCAACAAAAACTTAAGTAATCCGTCACCATCTGACCTGTCTCAATAGGCTGTAGTTTGCCACCACTGACTTAAAAATATGTTATTCTTCACTAGTATATGTTTATACATGTATATATGTGTGTACATGTATATGTGTGTGTTTACACATAGAAGAAGGCTATAATCAGATATGTAGCCAATCATATTAACAAAAATTGAAGTAAATGCAGAAAACTTACATTGAGAAATTCTCACAGATTTTATTAAATTTCCTACATTGTTTATTATACTTTTAGGGTTGTAATTCCTCAGATATTTAGAGTTAAGAAGGGAGTCCATAGCACATCTAATAAAATATAAATTTGTGTTTCATATGAGGCTTCAAGTTGCAAATTATCCACTTTGCCTTAACATAATGGAATTGAGTAGAAACAATATAGTATATAAAGGGTAATAAAAAATATCAATTTCAGCAAAAAGTTTAAAAACTGATAAAGAAAATACTAGATATTTAAAATGTTCAGTATTAATTGTATTTCATAGAGCCATCTTAATAACAGTTTTATGGAGGCTAACATTCATGGTAGATGTTGTAAGTGCAACTTTTGACCTTTAATAAAATTTAAGAACCAACATAGCAACTGTGGGCTTAAGCCCATCAATAACTTTGGTTTCTATGGGAAAAGCCACAGTTTTATCATGAAAATAATGAATGGTGCAATAAAAGAACAGTGTAATATATTATAGACCAGAATGTCAATATTTAATCTAACAAGGAAAATGCAGAGGTTGGATTGATTTTCAAAACCAAAATATGCAAATTAAAATAAATATATCTTGTTTCCATTATCCAAGAGCAAAGTAATGTTTCTGAATGTGAAAATATTGGTGAACAAGAATGCAATAGACTTACACATTTATGGTCAATTGATTTTTCACAAGCATGCCAATGTCTTTCAATGGGGAAAAATAGTCCCTTTCAACAAATCGTACTTCAACAATTGAATCATATCTACATGCAAAAGGATAAAGTTAGATCCATACCTCCCTTTATATGCAAACATTAACTCAAAATGGATCAAAACCCAAAATGTATAAGCTAAAACTATAAAACTCTTAGAGGAAAACACAAGGATAGATCTTCATGAACTTTACTTGACAATGGGTACTTAGATATGACACCAAAAGCACAAGCAACAATAAAAATAGATAAATTGAACATCAATATTAAAAACTTTTGTTCACCAAAGGTACTATCAAGAAAATGAAAAGACAACACAAAATATTTGCAAATCTGTATGTGTGTGTGTGTGTGTGTGTGTATGATAAGGGTCTAATATCCAGAGTACATAAAAAACTCTTACAGCCAACATCAAAAAGATAACCCAATTTCTTTTTTCAGAAATGGGCAAAGTAATTGAATCAATATTTTACCAAAGAAGATATACAAATAGCCAACAAATACATGAAATGTTGCTCAATACCATTAGTCATTCAAAAAACATGAATAAACCAGTGAAATACCACTTCATGTGGGCCTGGGCCCGAACCACACGAAAGCATTTGGAATCATCAAAACCTCAAATGATGATTATGTTGCAAAGTTACCAAGAGTGAATACAAAATAACAGGGTCTAAATTTCCTAGAGTACAGTACTTTTATGAGTACAGAATATAATGTACTCATTATGCCCAGAGTATCAAAAAAAAAAAAAATGTGAAGTTCTCTAATTACCATAATGTGTGAGTCTTCAATTCTTAAGTAAGACTGCAGCCCATGAAAGATGGGCTCAATCTACAAAAACTTTAAAGGGCTCAGAATCGATTCAGAAATAACTAATGGCTCAAAATCTTAAACATAAAATTAGATCATATACTAGGGGGCAATGATGTGCAAATGGAAAAAGCTGAAGACAATGTACAGTGCAAGTCTATTGAAGATTATTCCCATTTTAAAAATATTACCCCGTTTGTAGGCAGTGAAAATCCATGTCACTGAAAGGGAAAGAAGACGTCTGTTTGGCACAGTGAATGGGAAAGTACTGTTGTCTGCAGACTTTTTTATCTCAGAACTTTGAATTCTATTGTAAACGTAGTGGGGATACATTTAAAGATTTTAAATAAGAAAATGGCCTAGTTAGATGTGTACTGTACTGGCATCTCTCTGACAGTTTGGGGAGAATGTGTCCTTGGGATCGTCCTGCAAGAGTGTATTCTAAGAAAATAGTTGAACAGGATGGAAATAATAGTAATACCACTGAGATGGCCATTAACCTGAAGGAATGTCACCAGGTTCAAGAGGTATTCAGGGAATGAAATTAACCAAGTCATATGCAGCTGAATTATAGCTGAGGTGTTTTTACAAGGCTTTGGTTAGCCCTGTCTGGTGATGGCAGAGTAAGGCCCTCCCTGGCGAGCTCCCTGCAGAAAACAGCTTCCAGCACTCTTGCTTTATTGTGCTTTGCTTTACTGAGCTGCAAAGACATTGCTTTTTGCTTTCTTTATTTTTTCTTTTTTATGAATTGAAGGTTTGTGGCAACGCTGATTCAGGCAAGTCTATTGGTGCCATTGTTTTTTTTTCAACATTTGCTCACTTCATGTCTCTGAGTCACATTTTGGTAGTTCTCACCCCGGTTCAAACTTCGGCGTTATGATTATAGTCGTAATGTCGAGATGCAATCAGTGATTTCTGATGTTACTATTGTAATTGCTCTGGACCCTTGGGAACCATACCAAGATAAGACAGTGAACTTAACTGACGAATATGGGTATTCTGACTACTCACTGCCCGACATCTTTTGGCTTTCTCTCTCTCCTTGGGCCTCACTACTACCTGAGACACAACAATATCAAAATCAGGCCAGTGAATAACCCAGCAGTGGGCTCTACGTGTTCAAATGGAAGGAACAATCGCAGGTCTTTCACTTGAAATCACAAAACTAGAGAAGATTAGCTGAGTGAGGAAGGCACATCAAGAGCCAAGATGGACCAAAAGTAGGCCTCTTGCACCAGTTTGCCAGGTTATGAATGCAAAGGACAGGTTCTTAAAGGACATTAAAGGCACCACTCCAGGGGACACTCAGATGATCAGAAAGTGAAGCAGCCTCGCTGATACGGGGAGGGGTTTAGTGGTCTAGAGAGGAGATGAGACCGGCCACAGCATTCTGTTAAGCCAAAGCCTCTTCCAAAGCAAGGCCCTGACTCCCTCATCCTTTGAGGGCTGGGAGAGGTGAGGAAACTGCAGAAGTATGAAGTCAGCTCACGTGTGAGTGCTTTTAACTCCAGTCAGCCCCAGTTACGTGCATGGATGTTCCTAGAATAAGTTTCAGCTATATTATTACTTTCTTTATGGTTTCCAAGTATAGCATTTTTTTTACCCCTAGAAATGTAAATCTCTAGCTTTGCAGTGGCCCCCCTAACTTCTCTCACTTCCTTCCAGGAAGAAATAGAACATCTCATCAATCATGGGACCCTTTAGTCTTCCGAGGCACCCCAACCCTGCAGCGCCCGGTCCTGCATCCAAGGAGCCAGGATTGAACTCTTCGACCGCCTCCCAGGTAGGATGGCTGAGAATGTGGATTTGCTTTTTGGAGTTTAATTACCCTAAGAGTTAAGTTATTAAATAGCCTTCTGTAGCAATCAGCTTAAAATCATGTGAGTGTGACTCCTGAGGCTGGAGTAGCATAGCATGGAACAGCCAATATAAGCTAATAATTCGTGGTGAAGGTATATCGTTCATACCAGAAAAGGAGTGTGTGAGGGAAAGGGGACCCTGTGGCAGAGCAAACACTTGTTTCAGCCTGCCAGACGGGGACCTGAGGCCCCAGGGTAGGGACTGCGCCATGGGGAGCCTCCTCACTCTAATGAGGCTTGTCCTAGAATCCAGGGAGACAGATGGGGTTGCAGGTTGGAACCCCTTGGCAATCTCCCCGGGCCAGTTCCCGCCTCTGGTCGCTCCCCTTTCTCTACCCTCTCTCTCCCTCTCCCCCTGTCCTCTTCTACTTGTTTCTGAAGCTTTCCTGTAATGCTCTGTGCCCCAGTAAATGTGCTCCCCTGTGTACTTCCTCCTCTTCCAGCCTTAAATAATCCTTGCTCTCCTTCCTTTTTGCACCCCCCTCCCTTCGCAAGTATTCTGCTGTGTAACAGCTCCATCTGATCTCATTAAAGTCCTGTTTATTCACAAGTGTTCCAGAAGAGGTCGTGCGTGAATTAATTAGAAGGAAAAGAAGATGCTGTTAGAAATTCTCATTTTTGTGTTTGGTTCTCAATTTAAGGACTTTTTTTTTTCTTTAAAAAAAAAGGGGAGGGAGAAAAGGCTTTGGTCATTTGGGGAAATGTAGGGGTCTTCCCACCCACTGCTAGCCTGTGTAACTGCTGATCTCAGCTCATGTAGATAATTCAGTCTCACGTGCTGAGAAGTAAGCCCATTTCCATGAATCCTAGAGGACTCACTGAAGTGAGGATAATTCCCAGGCACCAAGCATCGTCCCAGAAGCAGGTGGTACCTGCTCCAGCTCGGGGAGCCCTGCTTATCTGGTCTTTGATGCGGAAATGCCTACAACACAAGGACCAATTTGACTAGGGCAATACGGACATCCTAGTCCTCCTGTGGCCTGTTCTGTCTCCCTCCAGCCTCCACCAGTGGCAGCCCGCATGTTCCTGCCACAAAAAAAAAAAAGTATACCTTTAAGACTATTTAAAGTATAGTGGTATGTATATCCAACAGAGCATTAGTCAGTCTTTAAAAAGCAGGAAATTCCGTCACATTAACGTGGAGGCATCTTGGGGACTTTATATGTGAAGTAAACCAGTCACAAAAAGACCAATACTGTACGATTCCACCTCTATGAGACGTTGAAAGTCGTCCACATCATAGAAACAGAAAGTAGAAGGGTGGTTGGCAGGGGCAGAGGGAAGGGGAAATTGGAGGGTCCTTTGTAAATCAATATAATTTCAGTTTGCAAGATAAAAAGATTCTGTTTCACAACAATGTGGCTGTACTTAACACTACTCAGCTAAACTCTTAAGATGATCCATTTTATTTTTTGACCACAACTAAAAAATGTTTAAATCCATATACCCGTATAAAACAAGAAAGAAAGAAAAGAAAGCAAGGGAAGAGTAAACTCCTAATTTAGGGTAATAGTTCCCAGGAGCTGGGAAGCACAGGGTCGTATGAAGAGATGAAGGCTGTGCCGGCAGCCTCTGGCTGCATGGTGGGCGGTGCGTCCGCAGGCCTCACTGCGTCATTGAGGACTAGCGATTCCATAAGAGGGCCATACAGGGGTCGGAGCAGACTGTGGCCGTGAGCCAAAGAGGATGACGCATCCCAATTTATCCAGAAGGAAATATGTAAAATTTGGTTATATCCATTCCCACTTTACAATACGTTATAACTCTTTTTTCCTAAATTAAAAAAAGAAAATCCTTAAAATTGCTTTTGAGCCCCGCCTGGTGCTGCCCTGCGCCTCCCTCTGTGTGCTGGGTGTGAGCTGCGCTGCGCGCCACCATGCTGCTCCGGTGCCCCCCACCCCCGCGCCGTCGTCGTGCTGGGCCCCCACCCCCACCCCCGCGCCGTCGTGCTGGCCCCCCACCCCCACCCCCGCGCCATCGTCGTGCTGGGCCCCCACCCCGACTCCCGCGCCGTCGTGCCACACCCCACCTCCTTCCGGCCGGCCGGCGGCCCCTCCCCGCGCCCGGCGGCCCCCGCCCGTTCCCTGGGCACCTCCCTCGGCATGTCGGCCTGCTCTGTCCTGCCAGGGGGCGTTCGTCCTCCTGCACCCCGTGGTTACCGCGCTTCCTGTGCCGTCGCCTCTCTCCCTTCCTGGCAGTGGGACCCCAGCGGTGTGGCTCACCGCTTCGTCCTCGGACCCTGCAGCGCAGCACGGGGAGCTCCACAAGCAGACCTCACGCCACCATCCCCACGGAGACCCGGGCTTTGTCGGGTGGCCCCAGGCCTTAGGAGGACCTCGGAAGGGCACCCGGACCGGCAATCTTGGAGTCCCTCTGGTCCAACGGGCATATTTCCCCCATTGCGTCGGCTCTGCCTGGTCCCTTTGCCTGACGTGTCGCATGTCCCCACACCCCCATTTTGTGTTTAACTAACCCACTTAACTTGCTTCAAGTTTTCACTCAAATACCACCTTTAATGAGCTATTGTAGGCTATACATTTAATATTGAACTTCCCTCAGCACCTGGCTCTTCAACTCCTCCCCGAGTTATTTTATTCTAACATAATATATAATTTACCCTCTTTTAATGTTTATTGTACAGGGTCCAACAGAAGTAATGCTTGACTTGAAATACGATTTTAGTACAAAATCATAACCATTCATGCTAATGGTTACACAAATAACACCCCCTGTTTTATGAGCTGGTAATCTATACCAGATCTTGGATTACAAAATCGTGAACATGTACGGTTATGATTTTGGAATAAAATCGTAACTCAAGTCCAGGCGTTACTGCTGCCGGACCCTGTATATGTCACTTAACTCCATGCCCCTAGCATCCCTAGGATGTAGACTCCACGGGGCAGACTGGTGAGTGTGCGTGTTCTGTGCGTGATAAAAACGCACGTCATAAAATGTATCATTTTAACCATTTTAAACTATGGACTTCAGCAGTGTTCAGAACATTAACATAGTTGTGAAACAAGTTCAGAACGTTTTTTATCTTGCAGAACCGAACTCTGTACCCATTAAAGAACCTCCGCCTCCAGCTCCTAGGAACTACCTCTCTGCTTTCTATTTCCATGAATTTGACCACTTTATGTCCCTCATATGAGTTAAATCCTGTGGTGTCTGTCCCTTTATGACTGGATCATTTTGCTCAGCGTAATATCCTCGAGGTCCACCCGTGTCGGGCCTTCCCTTCAAAGCCTGCGTGGTACTCATTGTGTGTACACACACATTTGTTTGTCCATTCATCCATTGCTGAATATTTGGGTTGCTTCCCTGTCTTGGCTATTGTGAACAAGACTGAGAGATTTTTGTTTGTTTATTGGTTTAGTTAATTGATATGAATTCCGTGATGCAGTTTAGGTGTCCGTGTGTTAATTACTGAGAAGTGGAATTAACAGAACCTAGGCTGGCAGCCTCTCTGGAGAGGCCTGGTAATGGGTAGTCCCAAACCTTTATCACAGAAACACTGTGGACCCTGGACATTCAGAGGGGTGTATCTGCAGATACTCAGGAATGCACAATTTGCAAATACTTTCATAGCATGTAAATTCCCTTTAAAAAAAAACACTGGTATTTGAAAAATGGAAGGGTTCTCTTCACACTCTTAATTCTATACATCAGAAAAAAAATTGCTTCTGAATCACAGTTCCCTAGAGAGAGAGAGATTCCACAAGTGACTGCATATTCTTGGCTGAAGAACCACTCATTCCATTCATTCGATGCCTCCAGGCCGCACACCACCCTTACGTTGCACCAAAATGGGTACTTCCACAAAACTAAGACGAACAGATCATGGTAATTGGGATTTTTTGAAATTAATCAAAACCTTGATTGTTCAATCCATGAAGGTTAAGGCTCTGTGGCATAGCACAATGCAATAAATGAAGCATTTAAGCACAACGGGCCTTGAAGGCATTTGGATGGAGGTTCAAATTCCCGCTCAGCCACTTAATATTTATGATACTGGGGAAAGTCCCGACGGGTTCTTCATTTATAAAATGCAAAAGTAATCAGTGCCTCTTCAGGCTCTAAAGGGACCCAAGAGAATGTAAATGACAAGGACATGCCCTGCTGCTCTCATACTGGCCTTCCACAGCCCCTTCTCCACATCAGAGTGGTCTTTGGAAGACTTTCATTGGTTCTTGTCACACAGTGGTGTAAAAGCCTTCCCGTGACGTCCCACTGCAGTTAGAAGAAAATTCAAAGCAGGGTCACTTGCTGACCTTCTCTCAGGCCGTCCTCCGCATCACTGATTATGGCCCAGTCACGCAGCCCTTACCCTGTCCCTCAAACACAGCGGCCCCGTTCCCACGCCAGGGCCTTTGCACTCATTGGGACATGCCCATCCCGGCACCCTGCTTGGCCACCTCTCATCTGGGCTTGCGCGTCACCTCTTCAGGAAGGCCTTTAACCACGGCCTCCCCGCTTCACACTGCGTACCAGTATTTGACTTTATTAACTCAGTAACTCTCACCAGGATATGTCATTACCTTGCTAATGTATTTTTTTATAATTTATTGTCTTTCTCCCCCAACTAGTATATATCTAAGCTCTCTTTTCTTCATGGTTCTCTGAGTCCCCACTTGTGCTTGACATACGTGTAGTGGGCACTCACTAAATCCTGATTGACTGGGTTAATGGAGGGATGGACGGATGGAGGGAAGGAAGGAAGGAAAGAAAGAAGGAAGGATGGATGGATTATGCCACCAGTTGTTGCACTGTGTATGGTAATGATGTGGTAGGAAAATTTGGTGTAGTCTTCTAAAGCTGATCAGAAAAACAAAACAAAACAAAACACAGGAACTTAAAAGAGAAATGGAATTGAGATAGAGGGAGGAACTTTGAGAAAGTTGTTTCGCCCCCAAGGCTCTGCGATTTCCTTCTCATCCCTCAGGGCGGAGACAGGCCTGCCCCTCGTTTGCAGGGCTGTTCTGGCACCAGAGATAATGCTGGAAGCCGCTGCGTGCTAATGAGCGCTCTGTCAGGGGCAGGACTGCAGCGGGTCGGAGGGGCGTCTCGGAGGTCTGTGGCTGAAAATGCTTCCTGCCAGCTGCCTGGAGGGGCTGATAAGGGAAATGACTACATTCTACCAATTAACATATTCTAAGCGGGTCAGAGGGCCCGTTGTGGAAAACAGTGGTAAAGATGGAAAGAAAGGTGGAAGCACCCCCGTTGCCGCTGACCTCGCCTCAGCAATGAAGCTGTGAATTCCGTAAAAGGAGAGCTGCCTGGGAGTCAGCAACAACTGAGTTTAATTTTTAGGGGAAGCTACTAGAAAAATGAGGGGAAAAGTATCCTTTTCTTCACTGTGCTCACTTCCCAGTCCTCCTCGCTTTGCCCTTTCCTGTTTGAGCTGTCAGCTCCACACTTCGTTTCCTCTTCCCTTTGAGAGAGGCATGTTTCCAGTTCTGCCCCACCTGATACACTTCCTCGGGTGGTTTCCCTGGACATCATAGTTCAGGAAAAAAGAGGACTGAACTAAACATCAGAAAAGATAAGGATTCTGGGTCTGGTTCTGGTTCTTGTTCTGAACGTGTATCAGTCAGTATTTCTCTGGCTGGAAGTTACAGAATCCAAAAGCTTAAGACAATCATTGACTCATGTAATGGAGTTCAGGGGAGGGGAAGACTTCGGCATTGAGCGGCCCGGGGATTCGGCAGGCAAGCAAGCCCAGTCTCCTCACCATCTCTCAACCCTCCTTTTGACCTAATCCAAACCCAAACCCTTTTTAATTAGACATTTCTCTCAAGGCTGAGACGCTCCACCTCGTAACAAAAAGATGATCGTTGTTAGCTCCACACTTTTTGCTTTAACTCGTTGTCCAAAAGGGAGAAGGCTCTCTCCATCTCTCCCTGGTGCAAACATCAAAACTCAAGGAACCCTGGGAATGTGATCATCTGAGGAGTCACACGGGTGCCGTACTTAACCCTGCGTGTCAGACCCGAGTAGCTGCTCATGAGCTCTGTGATTGATGTCCCCAAGACCACGTGAAGGGGGAAAGAGGGAGTCCCCAAAGGAAAGGATGCTTGTCAGAAAGACAACCACCATATCTACTACTTTCTCATCTGTGAAGTAATTGTGTTTAGTAGGATTAGGGATGTGGAGATGCTCTGAAAACCATGAATCCTAGAACAAACAAAACCTGACATTGTCATATGAAAACTTTTCTCAATTTTCTGGTTCCAGAACCCTTGCAATGCCAGGTGTCAGTGGGCTTGTAAGGTTGATGGAAAGGTTACATGGGACAGTCTGAATGAGAGCATTTCCCAGAACACCTGGCAGGAAGTCAGTGCCCAATGTTGTATCTCCCTCATGCCAGGTATGGTACAATTTGCCGAAAGTTTTACCTGAAGAGAAAAATCCATCCATTGGTTGGAATTAATCATTTCTGTCAAGTGGCAAAGGCATTTGAGATGAGTAGTTGGAATTGCCTGCACGAGTCGATATGTACATTCATTCCGTCTCTGATTCTTTCTCTTTTGTCCCTGTCTCCCCCCTGCACAACATTTTTTGTGGGGGAGGGTGGAGAGGGGGAAACTGCAGAGTTGAATTCATGCACGTTAAGTAAGATATATGTGCATGCTGTTTTGCCATCTGAATTCCTTACCACATAAAGTGCCTGGCACACATTAACATTAGGTGTGTGGGGGTGCCAGTGACCTTAACAGCAAGCGGGTAACAGGTGTCAGTTTCCTGGCACAGGGGTTTGGCGTGGAGGCTTCCCTGATGTGACCTGCAGCCCCACGCTCAGACTCTGGCACCGAGAACTGCTTCCTCACCGCAGGAGGGGGCACTGACGGGTGCCCTGCTCACAGGGGCATCTGCTGTGGGTACGTCTTCAGTGGGAAGTACGTTCTTTGTAAGCAGCTTCCAGAGAGAGATCTGGAAGATGAATGGTGTCTCGGACTGTAGCATAAAGCTTCGGTCCCCAGATGCAATGAGATACGGTAGAATGAACAAATGAAGCGACCTGTGTTCTCCCCTTGGCCTTCTGGCCAACTGGCTTCATGATCTTGGATAAATTTCCTTCTTCTGGACATGAGAACGTGCTGACCCTGGAGGTGACATTTGTCAGTTTTGTGTACCCCTGTAGGATCCAGCCCCTATATAGAAGTAGAGCATGTTTTAAGGTAGTATTTCCTCCCGTCCAGTCCCTCTAACCTTCACACTGAGCTGTTTGTCACTTTAGCTCCAGAACACTAAGTTCAGCTCTCATTCATGGACTATTGCATTCCCTCTCATACGTGCACCAAACGCTGTGACCTGGGAGGGGTCACCCACCACTTTAATTGATGTATCACCCTACCTGATTGGGAGGAATTTGGGACATGATCACGGGCAGGACTGTGCTACCACCACAGAAGATGGTCATTGTGGGTCTAGAGAACAGGGACAGGCAGGTGGTCCACAGACTACACTGAGGAGCAACGAATGAGCTAGGAGCAAAAGAGCAGAAGGTGACCTAACGAGATACGCAGTTCCTGACTGGGTGGCGCTCGCTGTGGGTGCCGAAGTGATGAACTTGCCGGGAGGTGACAGTCCTGTAGTAAATGGGTTTTCCTGGAGATGGAAGAGCAGGAACAAGAGCTGTCCTTCGGGGACTCTGGGCACGGCCAGTGCTCTGTGCTTCTCTGTCCCTACGTGTCCCAGGCCCAGCTCACGCACGTGCCGCACTGACGTAGCGGACAGCGAGTGCTCCGTGTTTGCAAACGTGCCTTAAGCGGAAGTGCTAGCTGGCCGCACCCTGAGTATAAAAGGGCAGTGACGTGGTAAGACTGGGGCTTTCAGATCCAGCATGGTGTCACTGTCAGCTGTGTCCCCATTCGCGATCATCAGGGCTGTATTACCACCCAGGCTGCTAGCAACATGCCACAGACCGGGTGGCTTAAACTGCAGCAATTGACTTCTCACAGTCCCGGGCTCTGGAACTCCCAGATCCAGGCATCAGCCGAGTTTCTGATGAGAGCCTTCTTCCTGGCCTGCCCAGGGTCACCTTCTCCGTGTGTGCTCCTGTGACCTTTCCTAAGTGTGTGCGTGGGCTGTGGCAAGGGAGACAGCTCTCAGTGTGTCTTCTTAGAAGGACGCTAACCCCATTGGATCAGGGTCCCACCCTTAAGACTTTATTTAACCATAATTTCGAGTTAGGGCTTCAACATATGAACTTTGAGGAATACAGTTCAGTCCATAGCAGTGGCAAAGGGAGGTGATACTGAGTTATGTGGCCTCTGCTGTTCCCAGAAAGAGTTGCGTCAGGATCAGCTTAATAGGGTGTGTGTGTGTGTGTGTGTGTGTGTGTGTGTGTGTCCGTCCGTCCGTCCATGTGTGTCCGTCCGTCCATGTGTGTCCGTGTTCTCTTCCTGCCAAACTATAAGCCAGCAGAGTTGCTGCAAGTGCCCATTATTTCTCTTCCCCAGAGATGGGTGAGTCTAGAAAGCCCAAATGAGCAGTCTCATTCATTCGAGGCCAAGGCTGGCACTGGAAAATCTGGAGATAAAATGACGGAGAGGTGGTGGCCCTAGTTGCCTGCTTTAGTCACGAAGACAGTTCTCAAGTGTGACACTCAGTAGCGGGGAGCCACACCTCCTGCTTGTTTTCTCTTAAATCTACCTGGGGATGCTAGAGTTTATTGAGAGGCCCGTCGCACACTGAGATTCCCCATCGGGACCCCTTGGAAGAGTCTGCAGAGTGGCTTTCCTGCCTCTGTCTCAGTGACTGTCTTCTTCAGCCTCGCTCCTGGCTGACGGATGACACCAGCCTCGCTGCTGGGAGAGCTGTGCTGGAGGAGCAAGGCCCCTTGCTGAGAAACACATTAGCGCAATTTCCGAAATACGCTCTTTATTCTCATTCGATCTATGGTGTGTGTTACATTTCATAAATATTGGGCTAGCTGAGGCTCCGTCTATGTGTACAAGAAACATCTGTTGTCTTGCTCCTTTAAGCAAGATGAAATGGGTACTCTGATAATTGCTTCAAAGATTTTGTTCTTGTTTTTTGGGGTTTTTCTATCCCCCACAATAGATTTGTCATTCAAGAAACTTAAATGACATGATTATAAAGTATGCATTGAGAAAGTTCATTCCTCCTTAAAAATATTAATTAGGCCCTTCTTAATCTCTATTGCAGATCTTATTGTGACCTTGTATGTCTTTCAACTGCCTCTTTTGATTATGCATAAATAGGACGTAATTACACATAGGTGGAAGGTTATTATATACAAATACATTCATATTTTATGTAAATAAAGTGCACAATAGGTTTTAGTAGTCTTCTCATCAGATGACACAGGTAGAACCAAAATAAGCAATTTGCTCTCTTTTAGTATCCACCTTTTCTCTTCTTCTTTCATATTAGCAATGTGGAGCATGTTAGGCAATAGAAAGAAAATAATCCATCATTGTGACCTCTACCTGAAAGAAAATTTGAGTTTCTTTGTATATTTCCTTAGCAAGTGAATTCACCATTGGTGTTGCTATTATCTCCGTCTCTGCTTTGCAAATCTCTTCTGTCAGTTCCTCAGCTCAGAGTTTAAGATGGATCTCCAAACCCATTCAGTTTTTAAGGAAGAAGTGAAAGGAAGAATGTTTAGGGGACAGTTGGAAATATGATCATTTTTAGTAATGCCTGTCCACGCCATAAATACTTAGTTTCCCCAGAAGGTTCACAACGGGAAGACTTTCTAAAAATGTTAATTTCAGCAGCAGCCTGCAAATTGATTTCCTTCCCTTATGCTTACAGGCTATTGCTTGGGAGACTGTGTGTGTGTGTGTGTGTGTGTGTGTGTGTG
>PVJL010013268.1:0-33081 GCA_004026885.1 Lyroderma lyra
AACAAGACAAGGAATAACAAGTGCTGGAGAGGATGTGGAGAAAAAGGAACTCTGGTACACTGCTGGTGGGAGTGCAAACTGGTACAACCACTGTGGAAGGCAGTGTGGAGGTTCCTCAGAAAATTGGGAATGGAGCTACCATTTGACCCAGGAATCCCCCTTCTGGGGATCTACCCAAAGAACTTGAAAACCTTTGTCCACAAAGACTTATGTACCCCAATGTTCATTGCAGCACTGTTCACAGTGGCCGAAACATGGAAACAACCAAAGGTCCCTGCAACAGATGACTGGATAAAGAAGCTGTGGTACATATACACAATGGAATATTACTCAGCTGTAAGAAAAGATGAACTATTGCCATTTGCGACAAAATGGATGGACCTGCTAAGTGAAATAAGCCAGACAGAAAAAACAAAGAACTGCATGATTTCACTCACATGCGGAATATAAAACTGAAAGCAAAGAAAAAAAAGAAATGAACAAACAAATAACCCATGGACACAATTAATAGTTTAATGTTTATTTGGGGATGAGTGGGTTATGGAGGGGAGAAAGGGGAGGGGGTGGGAGAGGAGGGGGGGAAGCTAAATGTAAGGTGATGGAAAGAGAAGTCACATTAGGTGGTGAACTTATTATACATCAAGTTGACAATGCACTGTAGAATTGTATGCCTAAAACCTATGTAATCCTTGCTAACAGATGTTACCCCAATAAGTCTAACAATAAAAATGAATTAAAAAAATTATTTTTAAGTGTAACTTTTGTTGTTCTTAAAGGGCAAAGCTAGTTAGCTAATAATATTAGTGGCCTTAAGCCTGGAATTACTTATATTGTACAATATTTGAATGAAAAAAATTGGTTTTAGCATATTTAAAAATAACTATATTTTTGGGTTTGATTTTGGATTTTAGCAGTGAGAAAAAAAAGTCTACAGGAACAGAGCAAAAGGTTGAAGTGTTCACAGCAACATTTGTATTCTATGAAGAACGAGTATTTTGAGGAGAATCCTAATTCATGGGCTAAGCGCTATGACAGCACTTTCAACTAACAATCTCCAATCACACAGTGAAATAATGGATCCTAGAGTATTTCCAAGGTAACAAAAAATGACTATTAGAGAAGATGGCACAATATCAGAGTTCACAATATTTGTTGATCCACGTGGTATTTCTGATGGGGTCAACAGACAGGAACACACCTGGAAAATGTCAATGCATCTGGACTCTCATGAACAGGCAGGATCTGAATAGGTTCTAAAGAGAGGGATGCTTTCCAAGTGGGTCATGAGCTACTGTTAACTTCATTTTTATGGTTTATCTGTATTTATTTATTTATGTAGTATATTCCATGATATGACAAATGCCCTCTAAATTACAAACTCAGTCAGATAATGTTAGTAAAAGTTACATAGGTTCCAGGTGTACAATTCTACAGTACATCATCTATGTGTTGTATTATATATTTATCACCCAGAGTCAGTTCTCTTTCCATCACCATATATTTGAGACCCAATTCCTTCTTTACCACCCTTTACCCCCCATACCCTCAGATAACCACTAACCATTAAACTACTGAGGTTTTGTTTCTTTGTTGCTTTCAGGTTTGTGTTCTACAACTGAGTGAAATCATATGGTTCTTGGTTTTTTTCTGTCTGGTTTATTTTGCTTTGCATGATGGTTTCAAGGTCTATCCATGTTAACATAAATGGCCCTATTTCATCCTTCTTTATGGCTGAGTGATATTTCATTGTGTATATGTACCACAGCTTCTTTTTCCAGTTGTCTATCAAAGGACACTTTGGCTACTTCCGTGACTTGGCCACCATGAACAGTGCTGTGATGCACGTTGGGGTACGTAAGTCATTGCGGACTAAAGTTTTGAAATTTTTTGGGTAGATATTCAGAAGGGGGATTACTGGGTCATGTAGTAACTGCATTCCCAATTTTCTGAGGAAACTCCACATTGTCCTCCATAGTGGTTGTACCAACTTGCATTCCCACCAGCAGTATTCAAGGGTTCCTTTTTCTCCACACCCACTCAGGACTTGTAATTTCTTGTCTTGTTGATATTAGCCATTCTAACAGGTTTGAGGTAGTATGTCATTGTGGTTTTGATATGCATTTTCCCAATAGCTAATAAAGTTAAGCATTTTTTCATATGTCTGTTGGTCCTTTGTATGTCTTCATGGGTGAAGTGTTTGTTTAGGTCCTCTGCCCACTTTATAATTGGGTTGTTTGCTTTTTGTTGTTGAGTTGTGTGAGTTCTTTATATATATTAGATATTAGTCCCTTACCAAATACGTTGTTTGCATATTCTTTCTCTCGTTTGATTGACTGTTTCTTTGCTTTGTTGATGGTTTCTTTTGCTGTGCAGAAGCTTTGTAGTTTGATAGAGTCCCATTCATTTATTGTTGCTTTTACTTCCCTTGACTTTCAGTTCAGGTTCATGAAGTCCTCCCTGAGCCTGAGGTCTAAGAGTTCAGTACCAGTGTTTTCTTCTCTCCAGTTCATTGTTTCTGGTCTTATATGGAGGTCTTTAATCCAGTTTGAATTAATGGTAGTATATGGTGACTGTTCATAGTTCAGATTTATTCTTTTGCATATGGCTTTCCAATTTTCCCAGCACCATCTACTGAAAAGTCTTTCTTTTTCTCATTGTATATTTTTTGCTTCTTTATCAAAAATTATTTGTCCATATATTTGTCGATTTATGTCTGAATTTTGGATTCTGTTCCATTGGATTGTGTGTCTGATTTTCTACCAAATCCACCTGTTTTGATTATTGACACTTTGTAGTATAAATTGAAATTGGGGAGTGTGATGCCTCCGACTTTATTGTTTTTATGTAGTATTGCTTTGACAATTCAAGGTCTTTTGTGGTTTCATACAAATCTGATAATTTTTAAATTTGTTTTGGGAAAAAATGTTTGTGGAATTTTGAAGGAAATTGCATTAAATCTGTATGTTACTTTGGGCTATATGGCCATTTTAACAATGTTAAGACTTATCCATGAACACAGAATACCTTTTCATTTCTTTGTGTCATTTTCAATTTCTTTCAGAAATAACTTACAGTTTCCAGTGTATAAGTCTGTCACATTCTTTGTTAATTCCCAGGTATTTTATTCTTTTTGTTGTGATCACAAAAGGTATTGATTCTCTCACTTCTTTTTCTGAAGTTTTGTAGTTTGTATATACAATTGCAATCGATATTTGTACATTGATTTTTGTATCTTGTAACTTTACAGTATTTGTTTATTGTTTTTAATAGTTTTCTTGGGGAGTCTTTGGAATTTTCTAGATAAAGGATCATGTCATCTGCAATTTTGACAGTGTGACTTCTCTCCCAATTTGGATACCTTTTATTCTTTGCTCTTGCCTGATTGTTTTGGCTAGAATTTCTAGTATTCTAATGAATAGCAGTGACAACGGGGAATCCTTATCTTGTTCTTGATTTGGGGAATGGGCCTGAGCTTTTCCCTATACAGTATGATATTAGCTGAGGGTTTGTCATATATGGCCTTTATTAAGTTGAGGTGCTTTCCTTCTCTACCCTTTTTATTCAGTGTTTTGATCAAAAGTGGATGTTGTATCTTGTCTAATGCTTTTTGTGTATCAATTGTTATGACCATATGGTTTTTATTTTTTAGTTTGTTTGCATGGTATATTACATTGATTGATTTGCATATGTTCAACTATCCTTGTGCTTCTGGGATGAATCTCACTTGATCCTGGTGTATAGTCTTTTTGATGCATTGTTGTATTGTATTTGCTAATATTTTGCTTAGGATTTTTGCATCGGTGTTCATCAGAGATATTGGTCTTTAGTTTCCTATTTTTGTGTGTTGTCCTTACCAGGCTTTGGTTTTAGGGTAATGTTGGCCTTGCAGAATGAATTAGGAAGTATTGCCTCATCTTCAATTTTTAGGAAGAATCTGAGGAAGATAAATGTTCATTCTTTTTTGAATGCTTGATAAAACTCCTTGGTGAGACCATGCGGTCCAGGGCTTTTGCCTTTGGGGAGGTTTTAGATGATTGTTTCCATTTCTTTACTATTGATTGGTCTCTTTAGATTGTAGAGTTCTTCCTAGTTCAGTCTGTGTAGACTATATGTTTCTAGAAACCTGTCCATTTCTTCAGGGTTATTAAATTTGGTGACATAAAGCCCTTCATTCTATTTTTTTATGATCCCTTGTATTTCTGTGGTATCAGTCATAATTTCTCCCCTTTTATTTCTAATTTTGGTTATTTGTGTCCTTTCTTTTCATTGTTTGGTTAGGGTAGCCAGTGTTTTTCAATTTTGTTAATTTATTCAAAGAAGCAGCTCTTTGTTTCATTAATTTTTCCTATTGTCTTACTGTTTTTAATTTCATTTAACTCCGCTCTAATTTTTATTATTTCTTTTCTTCTGCTGACTTTGTTTTTTTTTTTTTTTCCTGTTCTTATTCTAGTTCTTTAAGATAGGATGTTAGGGTATTTAATTGTGATTTTTCCTGTTTCTTAAGATATGCCTGGAATGATTGAAATTTCCCCTTGTATTACTGCTTTAGCTGCATTTTAATAATTCTAATATGTTGTATTTTCATTGTCAATAGTTTTTATGTATGTTTTAATTTTTTCTTCCATTTCTTCTTTGACCCAGTCATTTTTTAATAAAATGTGGTTTAATCTCCATGTATATGTGATTTAGTCTTCTTTCTCTTTGCACTTGATCTCCAGTTCGAAAGCTTTGTGATCTGAGAATACACTTGATAGATTTCAGTGTTTTTGAATTTTCTGAGGTTAGTTTTGTGTCTGAGCATATGGTCTATCCTTGAGAACATTCTATGTGTACTAGGAAAGAATGTATAGTCTGGTGTTGTCAGGTGAAGTGTCCTATAATGTCTATTATGTCCAATTGCTGTAATGTATCATTTAAAGCTGACATATCCTTATTTATTTTCTGTTTGGGTGATCTGTCCATAGCTGTTAATCAGGTGTTTAGATCCCCATCTATAAATGTATTGTCAGTTTCTCCTTTTAGATCTGTTAGTAATTGCTTTATAAATTTTGATGCCTTCTGATTGGCGGCATAAACATTAATGAATGTCATGTCTTCTTGTTGTTGTATTGTTCCTTATATCACTATAAAATATCCACCTTTTTCTCTCATTGGCATTTTGATCCTGAAGTTCAGGTATCAGTATGGCAACTCCTCCTTTTCTCTGGATGCCATTTGCTTGGAGTATTGTTTTTCATCCTTTCACTGAGACTGTTTTTTTTCTTATGGCTGAGGTGTGTCTCTTGGAGACGGCATATTGTTGGGTTTTGTTTTTTAATCCAGTTTGATACTCTGTGACTTTTTATTTGTGAGTTCAGTCTATTTATATGTAGGGTGATAATTCATAGGTGAGGATTTGCTATGACCATTACTTCCTCCCTTTTTATCTATCTATCTATCTATCTATCTATCTATCTATCTATCTATCTATTTATTTATTTTTATTGTCCGAATTCATCCCCATTTATTTTGACTTTTTGTTTCAGGTCCAAAAACCTCCTTCAATATTTCATGAAATGCCAGCCTTGTGCTGGAGAATTCTCTCAGCTTCTGTATGTCTGAAAAACATCTTTATTTCTCCTTCATATCTACCATGCCACTTCCTCCTGGCTTTTAGAATTTCTGCTGAGAAGTCTGAAGATAGCCTGATGGGCTTTCCTTTAAAGGTCATTGTGTTTTTCCCCCACTGCCTTGAGAATTTTCTCTTTGTCTTAGATTTATTATATATACAGTATAAAGTGCCTTGAAGAAGATCTGCTGAGGTCCAGGTAGCTAGGACACCTGTTTTCTTCTTGAATGGAGTTCCACATTTTACCATACGTTTGGAAATTTCTTCCCTACTATTGTTTGAGTAATCTGTCTGTAGAGTTCTGTTCTGCACCCTCTAGTATTCCTGTTATTTTAATGTTCTTTCTAATGGAGTCAAATAGTTTTTGTAGATTTATTTCAGTTTTGCTTTTTACTCTGAAATCCCTGTCTTCTTTCTGTGTTGTTTCCATGTTTCAATCTTCGATATCACTAATACATTCCTCCATCTGGTTGGCCCTGTTTCCTATAGTAGTTATTTCATTTCTCAGTTCCTTTATTGCGTTGTTTATCTTTTGAATTTCTATTGGATTCTTTTTCAAATTTTCAATTTCTTTGTGAAAATGTTTCTTTTGTTCACACATTTATTTTCTGAGATCATTTATCTGTGTCTGTGCACTCTGCCAACATTCTTTCAGCTCTCTGAGTGTCATAAGAACTACAACCTTGTATTCTATGTCACTTACATCATACATTTCCAGATCTGTAAGTTCCTTTTCTGGAGAGTTTTCATTTTCTTTCTGATTGATTTTGAATCCTAAGGTACTCATTGTATATGATGTGTTTCTTTTTCTAGACATGAGGACTTTTCCCCTGACAGACATAGAGAGGTCTTTCTTTCTTTCTTTCTGTTCCCAGTTGGCATCAGTGTACTGTCTTTCAATATCGGAACTATCTCTGGAAGCTTTTTGCAAGGTGGGCTTTCTTTTGATTCAGGCACCTTGGTCTTGATGTGTTTCTGTTTTGGAAAATGTGGTGGGTGATGGTGTCCTATGCCTCTGAGATCACTGCAGGGAAATGCTTCTGTGCCTGTGTTTCATAGTTTTCCTGAGCTCTACTGCCAGTTTCTGCAGGTGCAGGATTTTTGGAAAGGGTGAAGGTTTGTTTGCCTTTTCTTCCCCCAGCTGGCTGTGTAGCAGAGACTTGGTAGAGTTCTGGTGGTGAGTTTTGGATAGAGGGGAAGCAGCTAGGCTCAGTGTATCTTGTTTGTGCCTGGGTTTGTGAGTGTTGTGGTCTGTGGCTGCTTTGTTTCTTGCAGTAGTTCCCCTGGTTGCTGACTTCACTGCAACACTGGTCTGTTCATGAGGGATGTCCGGGTGTGTTGGCATGGGACACTGTGGGATGGAGCTGTGATCATGTCAGTCACAAGCTGAGAATGTGCCACTGGATCATCCTTTCTTCTTTCTCCTGAGCCCATGTTTCACCCAGGACTGCATTTTATTCTAGTCAGCATTTCTACCATAACCAGCTGTCAGTTTCAAAGTGGCCCAGAACTGATTTGTGGTCACGGCACCACATGGCACCTGAGGATCCTATTCTTACCCTAGGCAGCATTCCTCTGGGACCCTGGTTCTTTGTCACTCATTGGGGTTTCAAGTTGTCCACAGTCTCACAAGGTTTCAGCCACTCTCGCCTCTTTGTTGCCACTCAGCCTTCAACCCTCCTAGATCGTGCTGCTCGTTATACATTCTTCCCTAGCTCCTTCTTCATTCCCTTAGTCAACCCCACTCAGGTCATGGTCCACAGTCACATCTTCACTCTGCTCTCTCACTCCTCTGTCATCCTCCTCCCTTCTCTGATGTTCAGATGTTTCCTTGTAATGTATGGATCTCACGTCTGAGACTATGCTGCTGAGGGTTTTCCATGTTGGAACCCAGTTATTCAATTGTATTTTCCAGAAGAGGTTTGAAGGATTTCCTCTCTCACCACCATTTTATGTCCCTCTGTTTTTGACATTGTGATTTTAGTTGCATATACCCAGAAGTATGTATATTAGATCACATGATATTTATATTTTTATTTTTTGAGCTATGTTGATTCTGTTTATTGTAATTTTTGCACTATTTTACATTCCGACCAATGCTGTACAAAACTTCTAATTCTCCCACAACCCACCAAGATTTATAGTTTGTTTTTTTTAATAATAGCCATTCTAATGTGTGTGAGGTGATATCTCATTGTGGTTTTTATTTGCATTTCCCTGATGATTATTGATGTTGAACACCTTTTCCTATACCTATTGGAAATTTGTATTTCTTTTTTGGAGAAATATCTATTCAAGTTCTTTGCCCACTTTCTGTCAGATTATCAGGTATTTTTGATGTTGAGTTATTGAATTCTTTCTATATTTTGTATAGTAACCCCTTGTTTGATATCTAATTTACAAATATTTTCTCCCATTTTCTATATTTTTGCTTTTGTTGCCTCTGGTTTTAGTGTTATATCCATAAAAATCATTGCCAACACTAATGTCATGAAGTTTTTCCCAATGTTTTCTTCTGGGCATTTTAGTTTTTAGATCTTACATTTAAGTTTTTAATCCATTTTGAGTTGATTTATGTGTATGGCATAAACTACGGGTTCAATTTTATTCTTTTGCAGGTGAATATTTAGTTTTCCTAACATCATTTATTGAAAAAAATTTCCTGTCTTCTTTTTGTATTTTTGGCAATTGTGTTACTGATCAATTGACTGTAAGTGTGTAGATTTATCTCTGGACTACCTATTAGGCTTTGTTGATCTCTATGTCTATATATCAGTACCATGCTGTTTTAATTACTGTACATTGATAATGTTTTTAAATAATACATGTGCTCTTTTCTACTTTGGAAAGCATCAGTGGACAGCTGTGATATTGAGGAAGTGTATTGAATTTATTCAGAATGCACAATAGAAAAACAGAGAGATATAAATCACTGAATGTAAAGACATGGCTTCTAAGCATTTAATATTGAATATTTTTGGAAATGACATTGTCACTCATTTGACTTTGTCTAATATATCGTCTTTTTCAGCTGTGACTCAGCTTTCTGGAATATAATTTGCACATGGGGATTTTGCGGAGTACCAATGAGAGCCACCTAACAAATTTCATCTTGTTGGGATTTTCTGACTATTCTCAGTCACAAAGGTTCTATCTGTGGACATCTTGATCTCATATTTACTAACAATTTTTGGGAAAACCACCAAAATTTTTGTATCTTATTTGGAACCTAAGCTTCATACACTAATTTTTTTTTTCTTTCTCATCTCTCATTCCTGGACCTCTGCTATATCAACAGTATTATTCCCCCACTGCTGGTAAATTTGTTGGATCCCATGAAAGCCATTACTTGTGGTGGCTGTATGGTTTAGCTACATGTCTCTCTTGCCCTGGGATCTACTAAATGTGTCCTTTTGGTTGTGATGTGCTATGATTGCTAGGTTGCTGGCTGCAGTTCCCTCCACTACACTTTCATAATGCATCCCCATCTTTGCATGTCTCTGGCATCTTTGGTGTGACTCAGTGGAATGGTGACCACCCTGATACAGTCCATTCTACTCCTGCAGTTACCTTTTTATGGGAATTGCCAGGCGGATAATTTTATCTTTGAAGTCCTTGTATTTATCAAGTTGGCTTGTGTGGACATGACTTCCAATAAAGCTGAGCTCTTTGTGGCTAGTATTCTCTATCTTATAATGTCTTTCTCCTTCGTCCTGGTTTTGTATGACCAAAACCATTGCCAAAGCAGTTTTGAGAATCAAATCAGCTACAGGAAGAATAAAATCATTTGGGACTAGTACCTCCCACCTGATAATTGCCATCATCTTCTATGGAATCATCACCTTCCTGGATCTGCGACCAGTCAAGAGTAAACCCAAAGACCAGGGAAAGTTTCTTTTCCTCTTCTACACTGTGGTGACTCCTGTGCTCAACTTAACCTATACTCTGAGGAACAAAGAGGTTAAGGGGGCACTTAAAAGTTCTAGGAAAGATTATAGGAGTACATTTTACATAATTATAAAATTTTTAAAAAAGATGGTGCAATAATAAACATCATTTTGTCGTTAAAAAACACACACAATGATTTTAATATGCCTATTTGAATCATTTTCACACATTTTCTTTTTATTAATTTTATAGTATATTCTGAAATATACTATGAAATATATGTATCTAGTCCAAAATTTGCCAAGACCCAGTAGTAACATAAGGTAAATTTTTAGTCAATCTGTGCTTCAAGTCTTTTCTCCAAAAGACATTATATATGACACTTTTAAAAATAAATATTTTACCAGATTAAGACAGACAAACATGGAACTATTCAAGGAATGTTTTAAATCAGTCATCTTCTTTTTCTTCATTTGTAAACAACATATTGTGAAGTGTCTCAACCTTTCTGCATCTCTGCATAGACTATGACTTACTTCTTTGTAAGGATGAGCCTTACACAAACTGTCACACAGCAGATTATTTTATTTCATTCTATATTCTATTCATTTAGGAGTGGCAGAGAAGTGTAGAGATGCAAAACCATCATGAGGAGAAAGTCATACTTTAGAGGTGGAGGATAAAGCAGAAAAAGGTTGAGGATAAAGCAGAAGGAAAGAGCTGGGTTATATTATGTTGCGATTGAATCAGTAAACCAGTTTGAACTGCTTAACACTGGAGTCTGATTCCTAAGGAAAAAGCACAGCTCTAGAATATTCTATGGCTTATAAGGACATACAAATAACAACTTTTACTATTGCTAGTACTATGCTACCTTTATTTAGCTTACTTTTTAAATATGCAAATCAATTATTATTTTTAAAATTTTATCCTTTTTATCCCTACATTTCTACATGCAAAAACATTTTCATAATTTGGAAATTTATTTTCCAAATGAAAACTGAACCAAACACCATTTATTATATTTACTACAACACTGTTTTTACTTCACTTCTTATTACTTCACTCTAGATGGCCTTTGCTTTTTAATACTCTTTTTTTTCTTAAAAATGAGAAACTTTTGAATCTTAATCTTAGAAAATTTTATGTAAACACATAGTATTATACTTTATTTTCACTGAATTATGGCAAATTTTGGTTGTATAGTTTACAGTGGGCAAAGCCCTCTGGGTTCAATCTTATATCAAAATAAATAAATAAATTCAGTAAGATGAAGAAGAACTTTGTGGTAGAATCCCATAAGTCCAAATGGAATCATTTTGAATAAAGAATAAGAAGTCAGGGAATGAACTATCATTTATAACTGTTCAGAAACACAAGCATAATTAGAAAGATAATGCTATGCCTGGCTTGTCTTTCTTCAATGTTGCAGTGTTTTTTTTGTTTGTGTTTTGTTTTCTCCTCAGGGGCCATGCTTAGCTTTTCTGTATTGTTTCAGCATTAGTTTATATGCTGCTGAAGTGAACATCCTTCATTTGTTTATTTACACATTTAAATTTTGGAAGACAAAGTTTGAATGTCAGGTGTGATGGTAGTTGCTATGCATAGGAAGCAAACTAGAAAGAAATGACAGACATCCATATTGGTCTCATTACCATTGGGAAAGATAGACTCTGAATACTGTAAGATTACCAGGGCAATAAAATTTGGATAAGGCTCAAGAAGGAAAAGGAAAGAGGGAGTTATGCAATTGAATATTATGGCTAACTGAAGGCTTCCTGAGTAAGTGGCACTCACTCTGTGATGTCAGTAAAGCTTAGGAGTAAGCCCTGGAAAACTACAGAGTGGGGGATGGAAAGAAGAGAAAAGTTTCTAGGAAAAGACTGTGCTTAATGTAGCAAAGATGTCAACTTGAGTTTCACCCTAACATTCAAAATCTGGGTTAATGGGATGTACCCTTTCTGTTATACACAGTTATTTTTCAAGATCTTCTCAATTCCTACAGATTTCTTGAAAACTTTTATTCTTAGAGTTACTATGACCTTTTTGCTGGCTCTTTATGAATCCATCATGAGATTAGAAAACTAAAAAATATGTTCTGAGTGGGGTTAGTTTATATATACATAGCATACATGAAATAAACTTGATCTTCCTGACCACTTTTTCTTCTTCAGACTGATTCTTCCATATCCTCTCAAGATTACTACATTTTCTCACTATCAGCAGGAATCTGCCTTTCTGAGGTGTTCTGACACCAGTAAATATCCAGACCTTGAACTATCCAATTTATAAGTTAAGTTATTAAAATATATTTACAAATATAAACTGTTTTCTATTAAGAGTAACTGCAATGTTAAGATCAGTTGACCAAGTTCTTATTTATGTTATTAAAATAAAAATAATGCTTCACTACTTTATGTTGTAGATTTTAAGTAATTATTCCAAGCCCTTCCAAACTCATACTGAATAAAGTGTTGGTAGAGTATGTATAGTCTCAAATCATCAAAACTTTACATTGGGTCTTCATTTTCTAGTCAACTCGGCTTTTGCAAAATAAGACAAATATGAATAAAAACGTTATTCATGTTTCTTCTGTCACCTTTTATAGACCCACACTTTTAATTCATTAATTGGTTCACTTATCAAATATGTATTAAGTCTGTTCAAAGCACTGTGGGCAAGTTTCTTGAAATGACAGAAATTTCACACTAGAAAAACACAATTAAATAACCAATAGCAATAAAGTAAAGTAACTGTTAGAGTAGAAAAGCCACAATGCTGATGAAGCACACAAATAACAGGATTACTCCCTTCCCATTTTCAGAGATGTGATTGTGAGTGATATAAATTTTTTGACAAGTGAATCAGAGTTAAGATTTTATATATATCATATAGACAGATTTAGATAGATAGACAGATGATAGATAGATAGATGAAATGGCATTTTTAATGACTGGAATAAATATAAACATGCTCAAGAAATTAAAATAATGTAGTTTTTCTGCAATAAAAATTTTAAGGTGAGATGAAAAGATTATACAACTGTAAAATAGTGTGGTCAAGATGATGGCATAGGTAAACATTATTCTTTCATGACTACCTCAAAATTACAGCTAATTTATAGAACAACCATCATTAGAACCACCTGAAATCTAGTTGAATATAAGCCCTACAACTTAGAACACACACAGAGGCACCTCAAGACAGGTAGGAGGGGCATAGACATAGAATCATATGTGAGAGACCATTAAAATTAGGAAAGGGCATCTCAGCTCTGGAGGTTTCCTCTGGGAGAACAAAGGGCCCTAACCCCACACCAGAATTTCCATCTCAGGGTTCTAGTGTCAAGGAGAGAAGTCCCCATAATTTCTGGATGTGAAAACCAGTGGAGATGATGGCTGATTGAAACAGAGGATGGCTATATTCCCAGGCATTTCTCTTAAAGGGCCTGTACACAGACTTACTCACTGATGGTCTCACTCACTCTGAGCTCCAGAGCAGGGGCAGCAGCTTGGAAGTTGACAGGGACATACGGGGAGGAACTCAAAAATCTAGCTTAAGGATGAAGGCTAGACAGGTACTTACTCCCAGACAGAAGTGCTGGTAGAAACCATTGTTTCCTTGTTGAGCCCTTTTCCATCCTGACATGCAAATGCAGGAGGCCACCATATCTGAGTCTTTACCAGCCTGGCTAACACTATCATTATTAAAATATATTTTAATATCATTGGATCTGTCCTGGTGCTTCCCTGAGACCCCACCCCACCCAAATTTAAGCACATCCAAATCACTTCCAGTGACTTTTCTATACAAATGACCTGTCTTGGCTCATGCTGTGGACTTTCCTAAAATCCCTGAAAGGTTAACAAAATACAAACAAACAGCATCTGGCTTTAGCACTTGTGGTAGGTCTGCATGAACATATCCAAGCCCAACATTGGTGGCAGCTGGCTTCAGTTCATGGCTTGGTCCCTTGAGGCCCTTCCAACCAGTGTGGGTGGTGGCCATTGCAGATTGCTTTGTGGCTTACAGTAGATGGCTCCAAGCAGTGCCTAAGCTGAAGCTGAATTTGGTCTAACATTCAAAATCGGGGTTTTTGGTAAGGCCCCTCCCAGGATGCCCTAAGTGTGGAATGCCCAGTAGACAACTTCAAAATAAGCTGGAGCATCACCCAGGTACCTCCAAGGTCGACATACCCAAGGGGCAGACTGGGCTGGCAGCATAGCTCTGATAAAGCAAATCCTGCTTCATAGGTTCAGTCCCTAAACAATAGCTCCTCCACTGTCATCAGATCCAGTCCTCACAACCAATCAGCCTATGGGTCAATCCTCATTGATGTGCAAATACTAACCAAGACATAACTACAATAGGAGGGCACCCATAACTCACATTAGACACACACCTGGAGCACCTAGTTCTGGTGACCAAAGGATGGCAACACTGGAATCTGCAGTACACCTACTGCATAAGGCCATTCTACTAAAACCAGGAGGTATAACAGCCCAAATACATAGAAACCAATACAGAGAAACAAACACAGAGAGGCAGCCAGAATGGAGAGACAAAGAAACATGTACTTAGTAAAAGAACAGAACAAAGCTCATAATAAATGAATGAATGAATGAATGAATAAGCAAACAAACCAAAATAAAGGTAAGCAATTTACTAGACACAGAATTTTATAACCTTGGTATATCTGTGTCTCATAGCTGTGTTTTTGTCAACATGTGGGGGGTGTCTTCCTGAGTGGCGTTCATTATTATTCTTGTGTATTCTTGTGTGCTGTCATGAGAATGTCAGAGCTTTAATTAGAGTAACATACAAACATTACATTTGTTGTTTAACTTGGCAAAAGTGGAAGTGAAATCAGGGACATGTTAGTCCAAGTTGATGGGGATAATGCCATGAAGAAACTGGCAGTGTACAAATGGATTAAGTGTTTTTCTGAGGGGAGAGAAAGCGTTACTGATGAAAAGAGGTCAGGCAGCCAGTAATGAACAGAACTGATGAAAACACTGCAAAAATGTGTTAAAATTGTGCATCTAAATCATTGGTTGACTGCGAAAATCATAGCAGACCAGGTAAACATCAATAGAAAAACAGTTAGGAAAATCTTAACTGAAAATCTTGAAATGTGAAAGGTGTGGACAAAAATGGTTCCAAAGGAACTCACCAATGAACAAAAACAAAGGAGAGTTAATGTTTGCCAAGACCTTTTGGAGAGGCAAGATGATATTTTGGGCCATGTTCCCACTGGTGATGAAACATGAGTGTACTAATACAACCCTGAAACAAAGTGTCAATGTGCACAATGGAAATCAGCTGATTATCCACAATCGAAAAGTTCTTTTGTCTGAATCAAGAGTCAAAACAATGTTGCTAAACTTTTTTGATATCAGAGGGATTGTTTATTATGAATTTGTGCCAACTGGACAAACAGTCAACCAAGTTTACTATTTGGAAGTGCTCTTGGTACTTGCATCATGACAATGCACCAGTTCACATGACATTGTCTGTGAAGGAGTTTTTAGCCAGTAAACAAATATCCATATTGGAACACCCTCCCTACTCACCCAATCTGGCCTCTAATGTGTTTTTCCTTTACCTGAAGATAAAGGAAATATTGAAAGGAAGACATTTTTATGACATTCAGGACATCAGTGGTCATACCGCAAGAGCTCTGATGGCTATTCCAGAAATATTCTTCCAAAATTGCTTTGAATCTTAGACTAGGTTGGTGTTAGTGCATAGCTTCCCAAGGGGTGTACTTTAAAATGTGACCGTAGTGATATTCAGCAATGAGATATATAGCACGTTTTTTTTTAAGGATGAGTTCACAAACTTGTCAGATGTTGTAAAGAATACATTAGAGGAAATCAACAGTAGATTAGATAAATGAGAGGATCATATCAGTGATTTAGAAGTTCAGGTAGCAGAAGACAATCAATCAGAATAGAAAAAAATATGAGGACAGTTTTAGGGGCCTCTGGAACAACATTAAGTGTACCAACATTTTCATCATTGAAGTATTAGAAGAGAAAGTACAAAGAATTGAAAACCTATTTGAAGCAATAATAACTGAAAACTTTTGTAATCTGTTGAAGAGAATAGACATATAGGGCCCAGGAAGCACAAGAGTCTTGAACAAGATGAATCAAAATGGGCCCATACTAAAACACATCATAATAAAAATGCAAAAGGTTGAAGACAAAAAGAAAATCTTAAAAGCAGCAGGGAAAAAGCAGTTAGTTACCGACAAGAAAATCCCCATGAGATTATCAGCTGATTTCTCCACAAAAACTTGGTGGAATAGAAAAGATTGGCCCAAAATTTTAAGTGATGATAAGCAAGGCTGAACAATCAAGATTACTCTACCCAGAAAAGCTATCATTTAGAATAAGAGGATGTATAAAAAGAATTCTAGAGAAAAAAAAGCTAAAGGAGTTAATCAACACTAAACCAGTATTACAAAAAAATGAAAAAAAGTACAGGGTGTTCTTTAAAAAGAAGATGAAAGGTATAAAATGTAAATAATAAAATGGCAAAAACTACATTATCTATCAGCATTTTTTCCATGTAAATGGCTTAAATGCTCCAATCAAAAGATAGGCTGGCCAAATTATAAGAAAGCAAGACCTTTACATATGGTGCCCACAAGAGACTCACTTCAGATCAAAAGACTTACACAGACTGAAAGTAAAGTGATAGACAAAGATATTTCATGAAAATGAAAATAATAATTTGTAAAAAGCTGGGGTGGCTATACCTATTCTAGAGAAAATAGAGTTTAAAACACATCCTATAACAAAAGACAAAGGAGGACTTGATAATCTCACTTCTGAGTATTTATCTGAAATAACCCAAGACACTACTTTGAAGGGACATGAGAATTCATATGTTTATTGAAGCATTATATGTAATAGCCAAGATATGGAGGCATCCTTGTATTTATCAATGGATAAAGAAGGGGTGGTACACATATATAATGGAATATTACTCAGCCATAAAAAAGAATTAAAAGTTGTCGTCTGGTGATAAACCTAGAGATTATAGTGCTGAGTGTAAGACATCAAACAGAGAAAAACAAATGCCATATGATTTCACTTATATGTGGACTCTAAAGAAAAAAACATACAAGCAAAACAAAAACTCAGATACAGACAACATATTGATGGTTGCCAGATGGGAGGCGGTTTGAGAAGGAGTGAGAAAAGGGAAGTGATGAAGAAGTACAGATTGGCAGTTACAAAATAGTCACAGCATAAGTAATATAGTCAATACTATTATAATAACTATGTGTGGTGTAAGATGGAAACTAGATTTGTTGGGTGATTATTTCATAAGTTATCTAAATGTATAATCACTATGTTGTATGCCCAAAATTAATATAATATTCTATGTCAACTGTAATTGAAAAATAAAAACATTATTAAAAAAATGAAAGAAGACATTATTTAGACATATGAAAAACAAACAGTTTTTACATTTCAAGAGGCTCATGTGTCATTGTGTCATAGAACAAGAAACACCAGACTCTAAAATAAGTTTTAGGTTTTAGTGCTAGTTCATTTTATACCTAGTAGAAACATTTTAGACTTTCTGTTTTGCTTTATTTAATAAGATAATTATATTATAAGTGTAGAGTTTTTTTCTTCTCAATCATTATACATTATACATTAATGATTTAGGCAGTACTAAAATGTGGGCAGAGTTGAGACATATTAAAGTGTTAAATTTATAAATTTCTTGGATTGGATATGGTGCATAAATTTATACGTCAATGATGGGCCTACATCTCTATTTGGCATAATTAAATTAATGTTGACTGCATTTACTTTCATAGAAAGCACTGTCTTCAGAGGGAGGGTTTAGATTTAAACAATGTGTACTTGAGGTGTATATTGACATGAAGATGAAAGTTTGAAAGATAGATGCATGGATCTGATCATCAGGAGAGAAATCTATGTGTAATTAATGTAGTGATTAGCAAATGGGTTCAATTATGGAGAGATTACATGTGATAAGCAGACCCTGGAATGGTGTTGATGAATTGAAATTTAAAAGTTTGAGAAAGTTGATGTAAAAAAACAGTAAATCTAGCATTTACTCAGATAATATTACTACAAAATGTCTTTGTATTAACATGGAAAATGCATGTATTAATAGTTAGCACAAAGTATATAATGCAGGAAATCTAAAGTCCAGGTAAAGGGAGATAGGATCTAACAAGTGTTTTTTATATTATTTTGGATAAGTCTCATAGCTTTTATTTCTTTTATGGAGAAGGAGATCCCAGACTGATACTAAAGAAAGAAAGAATTCTGCACACTAGGGAAATATGTGTCATAATTTTTCCTTGTTGATCCCTAGAAGTTCATCAATTGCTCAACTAATTGTCTATTGGGAACACAGATTTCCTCTAGAAGAATTCGTAGCCATTAACAAAAGGTGACACTTTCATAAGCTTGCCAAATTCACTATTTCTGGTACCCTCTCTTGTCAAGTTTACATTACCACTAAAACAGTTTTCTCGGTGTAGATTTATGTGAGAAATATGGCTCTTTTATAGACTCTGTTCAGACGCCAGTTTTCTTGTGGGTCAGCAGCTTCTTGGATGTAGAAGCACAAAGTCATAAAAATATTTTATAATTTGTTTTCAGAAGTTATGAAAAATTTTCCTGATGGTAAAAATTTGGGCTAATTTTATTTAAGTAGAGTGTACTTGATCTTGAAGGGGTTTATAAAAGGTAGTGAGATAGTAACCTTATAGTTCCTATTACTGTCCTGTTTGTTTGGATGTTGAGCAAGAGAGAACAACAATCTGAACCTCAGCTTTTGTCTACCAAATATGGGATTGGGATGATTTCTTTAAGTACAAAATCATGTTATGCTATGAATTGCTATAATTGACTAACATTTTTGAGTTAAATTTTATTTATAGAAATGGCATAGTTAATTGATCACAGGCAGATAGATAAATAAATAAATAGAAATAACATATACTCAATTTTACATCTACACAGATCCTGAACTCAAGAGGAACACTGAATTCAAGGTAATTTTAGTCTTCTGTAAAAAAAAAAAAGACTTTTGCGAATGACCATTAAGATGTCTTTGCCAAGCACCATCGCAAGCCTTTGAACTGTAGAGCTCTCTGACAGCTCCACAGAGGGAGAGTGCACATGCAATTTAAAGTAAATGACTGAGGGTTGCATTATTGGCCTGGATTTTACTGACAAAGAATGAAATGTTTCCCAGATTCTCACTCTCTATTAACTGGATTGTCTTCATGAGCTTATTTTTTTGCAAACTTTTTGAGATGTAATTGCTATTTATTAATACCTAAACATTAGGGTTAGCAAGAATTGGAATCTGCATAGCAGAACACTCTTAAGGATCAAACTAGGCAATACATGGGTTAGCTGTGCAACCCCAGATCTGGTCATAAATATCTGAAGACACTGGGTAATCTATAGCCATTAGCCTAGTGTTTTTACCAATAGGAAGAGTAGCTATGGAGGAGTAGTATGGCAGGAAAATGGACTAAACCAAAAGAGTATTTCTTACAAATTGGATGTATCCAAATTGACAAAGGGTTGAATTATTATTTTTTCAGCCTATCTCAAAACTTTTTATAGACAGGTGTTGGAATAAACAAAGGCTGAGTGGTACAAAAGCAAAGATAAAATTTATTTTTTCTCTCCCCAGTATCTGTGGTCTAGGTAAAAGAAAAAAAAAAAAAAGAAAAAAGAAAAAAGTGTGACCATGGGAAATATTGCTCCTTAAATGCATTTATTTCTTTAAAAAGCATTTATCGATCACTTATTATACATCAGGTATCTTACAGATTGCACTGAAGATTAGAAACAATGGCTCCTCGCTTTAGCAAGTAGCCTATGGTTTAGTAGAGATATGGAAATATAAAACATTACCCCAGCAGTGTCTTCTAATTCCTATGATAGAAGTAGGTTCATAGTGTCAGATGAATACAAAGTCAACTTTCTCAGTGTGGAAAATGAAGATGTGATAGATTGGAAGAGGGTTTTGTATGTAAGAGACCAGCACTGAGAACAATACAGCACATCTTTACTCTTTATTAATCATTTGTATTTGTGAATATGTGTTTCTTATTTTCTTGACTATGAAGGATTTTAAGCCAGCTTGTCTAATCCTGTAGCTTCAAAATGTATTTTATTAATAATTGTCCTTTTTTGTAATTCAATTGAGTCAACTTGTATAAGTTGGATTTATGTTATACATTTTGGTTCTTCAAGCATGTTTTCGTTTTACACTTCATTGTAAAATTACTTATTTCTGGTATTGCCTCTCATATAAAAATTTTCTTTTTATCACCGTCTATTCAAATCTACCCACTATTGAAGTGTTTTAGTTAGTAAACACTTTACTAACATCCAAACTTTAGAATAGTCTTTTTCATATTTATTATTTTGCTAAACTTATTTGAAAATTATTAACTTTTGTTCTTCCTTCTAATGTCCTTTTAAAATTAAGCTTTTGACTTTTGGTCAAGATGGCAGAGTAGATAAATGCTGTGATCACTTCCTCCCAAGACCACATCAAAATTACAACTAAGTTATAGAATAACATCCCTTGAGAACCACCTGAAAACTAGCCAAACAGAACTCCTATAACTAAAAATATAAAGAACAGGCCATGTGGAGACCGGTAGGAGGAGCAAAGATGTGGAACCTGGTGGCCCCACATATGTGTGTGATGGTTGAGAATCAGGAGTGATATCTTAGCTGTTGAAGTCTCCCCTGAAGAGTGAGGGGTCCCTGACCAACACTGGGATTCCCAGCCCATGGCACCAGTGTCAGGAAGAGAAATCTTCACAATACCTGGCTATAAAAGTCAATGAGTACTCTGTCCAAGTGAGATAGAGGGCTGCTGGAGTTCCAAGTTCCTCTTAAACTTGCAGATGAACTTATTTGCTCTGAGCTCCAGGGCTGGGACAGTAGCTTGAAAAGCACTAGGGACATGCAGGATTAATTGAATTGTCTGGCTTCACAGGAAAGGCTGAAGGGGCAACCCTGGCTAGAACAGAAGTGCTGGTATGTGCCATTATACCTTCGCTGAGCACTCATCCAACTCACAGGCAGGTGTCAAATATGAATCTCCATCAAACTGGTTAACACCACTTGCCCCACCCTGATGAATGCCTGAGAACCCACCCTTCCCAACTCATGCACAAGTTGGAACCTCTTCCAGCATATGTTCCTCAGAAGCAGCCAGCCTTAGCCAGTTCTGTGGACTTCCTTAAAATTTTTGAAAAGTCCACCAACTCCAATCAAGCAGCAGCTAGCCTCAATGTACCCTGTACCTCTTGCTAAGTGGTCCTCAGCATTAATGGCAGCTGGCCTAGGTTCACAGCATAGCTTCTCCCAGGTACCTCCAAGCACAGTACAGGCAGCTATCAACTGCAGATCCTTTTGTAACCCCTCCCAGATGACTCCACACAAACCACAGGCATAGGATTGCCTTGGCCTGTACCACAGTCCCTCCCAAGAGGACCTAGAACCAACATACCCAGTGGTGGGTTTGAGACCACAGTAAAGCATCACCTAAGTAGTTTCAGAAATTAGATCCCAGTTAGATTTAGAAGGCACTGGAGCCCAACTCGAGTGAATTCCATTCCATAATGTCAGCCCCTACACACCATCTTGTCCACTGTCATCATAGTTTTCACATCCAGTCAACCTGAAGGTCAATCCTACCCACTCATATGTCAACAGCAATCAAAGCTCAACTGCAACAAGAGGACATACACAACCCATACAAGGGATGCCCCTGGAGCTCTGGTGATGAAAAATATGAAGTTATTACGTTACATCAAAGAGGGGACTACTTCCCTATTTGACATAATTAAATTGATTTTGATTCCATTTGCATTTACATGAATTAAGTGTAGAGAAAAGGGTTTAAACTTAAACAATGTGTATGTCAAGTGTATCTCCACATGGAAATGGTCGTTGGAAAGTTGAATACATGGATCTGGTCCTCGAGAGGGAAATTTATACACAATGAATGAAGTTGTTAGCAGATGGGTTCAATTAGTGAGAGAGTGAATGTACTAGGAGAAGAGAACATTGCACCAGGGTTTGATGAATCCAAGATTTAAGTTTTGGGAGAGAAAGTTCAGATTGCAAAAAGACAGTAAATGTAGACATTTCTTCAGATGACTTTATTACAAAGTTATTTTGTAATACCACTGTGTCAGTTTCCAAAGGGTTAAAGCCAAGCCCACTGTGAAGAATTATAGCCAGGCCCCTTAAAGCGTTAAAGCCAGGCCCGCCACCCAAGCTTTACCTTGTCTAATCAGTCCCTGTCTGGGGCTGAAGAATTTCTGGGGTTGACATTTACTGCACATGTACTGGCTTATGTAACCACGAAAACCCAAACAACCCCTACTGGCCAAATGTGGCAAGATGCTACTTTTCTTTGAATATGTATATATAGTCCCAGGTGCACAATAAGGTAGTTTGCTTGTTGACCTGTCTATGGACCCTGCATGTTGGCTCCACGTGCATTTTTTCAAGTGGGTGTACCATTGCCTAAACCTGCCCTGCTTAAAAACTTTGGCAATGACACAGGGAAAAGTGCTTAAAGTTACAGAAAGTAATATAATGTTGATAATTCAACATATAGGTGAAAATATAGGAGCTTTAAAGAGGATGACAGTGATGTTTTCTTTTGTAACTCTAGTGAAGGATGAAGGATTCAACAGAATAAGGCCTTTCTTATTTATTTTTATGTTGGGCAACTTTGATGGTTTTTATTTCCTTTGTGAAATACAACCTCCCAAAACAATATTCAAGGGAAAAAAGGAATTCTTCTAAATAAAGAAATATGTGTATCCATGCTCCCTGGATGATCTCCAGAGGTTTGTCTGTCTCTGTGTAAATTGCCTGCTGAGAACTTTTTCCCTGGAGACTTAGTAACTGTAAACAAACCATGGCCTTTTTCTGACATTGCCAATTTCCTCAGTTTAGTATCCCCTCTGTCACAATTTCCACTACTTCTACAATTGGGTTTTCAGGATTGGGTCATGTTAGAAATGTATATCGTTAGTAGACTTTGTTTAGAAGACAGTCATCTTGCAGGTCAGGGTTTGTTTAGACACACAAACACAAATCTAAGAAAATGCTACATAATGTGCTCCATGAAGATGTGGAAAACTTCAACATGTTTAAATAGCTTTGGGAGCAAGTGAGAACTCAGTCTCTACAGAATTGAGTGCATTTGCATTTTGAATGGGTTTATAACAATTAATGAGGTAGCAACTTTATAGTGTCTGTTACAGTTGAATTCTTTCTACCATTAAAATAATGGTGATGTTTGAATACTTAGGTAAGTTATTTGAACTTCAGGTTGTGCCTATCAAATAAAAGAATAGGGCAATTTATTGTTATTCTTCATAAGTGCAAGTTAGTACCATGAAACTGTTTAGAATAACTAACATTTTTAACTTCTATTTTGTTTTATAAGAACACCATAGATGATGATGATGATAAATAGATGATAGATAAATAGATAGACAGATAGATAGATGGATAGTCACACATTCAATTGAACATTAACAATTCCACAATTGAAGTAAAGCACTCAGTTCAAGGGGATTTTAAATTTTTGTAAAAAATTATTTATGAGAAATACTGCATTGGAAATTTCATTAACTAGTACACTATTGAAAGCCTTTGACCTATGGAGCTCTGTGTCAGTTTAAACAAAAGAACTTATCTAGGCCAAACAAGGGAGCCCTCTCCCCACCTCACTATAGACTCCCCTTCCCTAGTTCTTTAGCTCTCAGTTTTACCTTTTTGCTACTCCCTAGCCTTAATCACCCTCTCAATCAGTTTTCCTTTAACTCTATCTTAATACATTGCTCCTAGCCTGAATCATGGAATGTCTTCAACCTGCCCCCTGCTTTAGGTAATTACCCCAAAACTTAAACAAAAAGCTTTTAGCCTGTATCTCTTTGCCCCAGTTTCCTTTGCCCCAGTTTCAGTTAATCATTCAGAGTAAAACTTGTAATTTGTGTTTGCTAGTTGTCTTGTCAAAATATTGTGTCTCCAGCCTTGGTTAGTCATCCTAAAATTTGAGATGTGTGATGACAAAACTTTACTTAATTGGGTTTGCTAGAGTTTAGCTAATTATCCTGGTGGCTGTAAATCAGTACTTGTTAATGGAATCATTCCCAGGCCATTCCTGCATATGGGGTGACAGCTGGGTGGCCTGCAGAGCCCAAAGTTGTGAGGATACAGACTTCATGGGGCTGAACACATCTTTCATCCTGTAGCCACCCTGCAGCAGTGGCTTTGAGGCCTGCTTTTTAGGCCAAGGCTTTTGACTCTATTAACTGGGTCTGGTTTTTTATATCTAGGGACCATTGGGATGCATATGTCACCTGGTAAGGCTTTCCAGTCCATCCTGACTAAAGAAATCAACACGGTCTCCCAGGAGGATCTTGAGACCCCTTCCCCTTTTTGATCAAATAAGGTGAGAGCTCCATGAATCCCCAGTAGGTAGGGACAATGACCACACTCAGCAGGAAGCAGATACAGAAGATGAGACCTCTGTCCCTCAACTTCCCATTTAGGGTATCACGCCTCTCAAGAGAAAAGTAAGGCAGGCAGATAAGGTAGGGGCATCTGGGGACCCTTCCCACAGGACCTGTCTTGTTAGAATAGTCACTACCCTGACATCACCCTTTTTTAGTAATCTCTGCCCCAAGATAAGACAATTATAGGAGGTAATTGAGTTTGGAAAGAAAACAAGAGCAATAAAAATATGATGTCACAGACCCTGTCAGTTAAACTTGTCAAGAAGCCCCACACCCAGATGGGTGTAACCCCTAACAACTTGAGAAAAATAAAAGTACCAAAGCCTCGTTAATTGGGGCTCCTGAGCCATTTTCCTGCTCAAGCCCGCTCCTACCTCTTTGGAGTGTACTTTCTTTCGATAAACTATCTCTTTGTTTCACTTCTACACTTTGGTGTGTGTCTTGTTCAGTTCATGCTCAAGATACCAAGGACCTGGACACTGTGCTGAGAGGGGCTCCCCAGTTTCTGGTAGCAGAACAGTGTAAGTACAATTTAGCCAAATTGACTAAAGGTTTGGATTAGTGGGTTGGGATTTCATTGAGAATAAATAAAGTGTTTTCTAGAGAACTATTCTTTTTTTACTCTACTGATATTGTGGTCTCATTTATTTAAAAAAATGTCCTTATAGAATCTAACTGTATTTTACTGAAACTTGAGGGTCAGCAAGAATCAGAATATGTATGGACAGAGGACACTTGCTTAGTTTCTGAGCAGGAACTTTACTACTGCTCAGGTGGACAACTTCCAGTCTCATCTTCAAATAGCTGAACAGACACTAGAAATAATCACTGGCCTTATATTTTCACCAGTAGACAAAATAGCCATGGAGGACCAGCATATAAAATCTATATTAGATCAGGAATGCATCTGTCATGTTGGACTATTTCAAACTGAGAGTGGACATGATAATGGTTTTTCTACCTGTTCCAAAGGTTTCTATAGGCAGGTGGTTGTGGAAATAAACAAGGGCTGGGTGGCATGAAAGCATAGGTAACTGGGGAAGTGGCTCCTGGTTAAAAACTTTGTGTGTGTGTTTTTTCAGGTGTGACCACAGGCAATTATACAACTTTTATCTGGCAAGCTTCAGGGTGGAAAGCTGCCATCCTCACAACATACTTGCTGCACAGCCATATTCTTTGAATAGATTCTTTTCTTCTTGTCTTATGTGGACAATGACTAAAGGACTTTTAGCTAGTTTGTCTAAATAAATTCTTAAATATTTTATTGTGTTGGTCATGCAATCATTGATTAAAGTTGTATAAATTTAAATTATAGTATATACATGTATTTTGATGACTCAAACACATCTTTTCATTTCCCCCTAGTTATTACTAATGTTTTCCCAAATGTCAGAAAAGATTCTCTCCCCTTCACTTCAATATTGCAAATTTCAAAGGCTTTATTTTTATTAGTTTCAAACACAAACGTTTTTCCAGTCTTGGCTTTCCAAAATAATGTTTTTCTTATTTCTTATTTTGTAAAACATATTTGAAATTTATATACTTTGTTCACACTTAGAACATAGTTTTAAAATTTGTTCTTTATTCATTTTTATTTTTTATTAAAGCATAGTTTGCATATAACATTATATTAATTTCAGGTGTACATCACAATGATTTGATATTTATTTATCTTATGAAGTGATTACCTCACTAAGTCTAATGATCTGTCACCATGGAAACTTACCAAACTATTATTGACTACATTCCCCTTCACCTATTTCATCCATCCCTCTGACCCCATTCCTTTTGGAAATTATTAGTTTGTTCTTTATTTCCATGAGTCTGTTTTTTTTAGTTTTGTTTATTCTTTTGGTTTGGTTTTTAAACATTCCACATATAATAGAACCACAGGATATTGTTTTTCTGTGACATATTTCACTTAATATGTAATAATGCCCTCTAGGTCCACTCATGTTCTTGCAAATGGCAGGATTTTATTTTGTGATTGTTGAGTAATTTTAAAATTGAGATTATTCATTATCTAAGTATTCAATTTTGTTTTGTCTCTTTGGACAGACTATTACATCCACGACTACCTTATCTTCCTCTGTTGAGGCAGTATATGGAGATGAGAGTATAAGAATGTGTGTATGTAGGGGCAAAATGATGAGAAAATTTTCATCACCATTTGTGCCTATGCTAAGACCTTGATGTTGTGTTTTGTATGTGGATTTTTGTCCACAGTTAAAACCACGAGGGTGTTGTTTGCATCTTCATTTTGAGGGGCACTTAATTTTAATTGTTTAGATAGTTGAACATTTCTTGATATGCATGGAAAGGCCCACTTTGATTGACTTTACTAAGCAGTCCCCAGATGGATCCAAGGTCGAAAGCATTCATGATTTTTAAAGTTATTGGACTGGGCTAATGTTCAAAGCTAGCAACATGTTAGGGGTAAATATTAAACATGTTGGACCAGTCTGCGTCATGATCTTTTCAGCTTGTACGTTGTGATTCTAGGATGCAATGTTTCAGTGTATGTGTTCTCATTCCTCTCTCAGCAGGTGCAGTTCTCCTGGAGTAATGGAAAGTGCCAATGAGAGTTCACTGATGGGTTTTGTCCTTCTAGGTTTCTCAAACCACCCTCGCCTGGAAGCTGTGCTCTTTGTATTTGTCCTTTTCTTCTACCTCCTGACACTGGTTGGAAACTTCACTATTATTATTGTTTCACATCTGGATCCCTCTCTCCACACCCCTATGTACTTCTTCCTCACCAACCTCTCCCTTTTGGATCTCTGCTTCACTACTAGCCTTGCACCTCAGACCCTAGTTAACCTGCAAGGACAAGATAAGACCATTACTTATGGGGGTTGTGTTGTACAACTTTTCATTTCTCTAATGCTGGGCTCCACTGAATGTATCCTCCTGGCTGTGATGGCCTTGGATCGCTATGTTGCTGTCTGCAAACCCCTCCACTATGTTGTCATCATGAACCCAAGGCTATGCCAGCAGCTTGTAGCCATCTCCTGGCTCAGTGGTTTGGCCTCTTCCTTGATACATTCTACCCTTACCTTGCAATTGCCCCTCTGTGGCAACCACAGGCTGGATCATTTTATTTGTGAAGTACCAGCTCTCCTCAAGCTGGCTTGTGTAGACATCACTGTCAATGAGTTGATGCTTTTCGTACTTAGTGTTCTGTTCCTCCAAATTGCCCCAGCATTCATCCTTGTCTCCTACGGCTTCATAATTCAAGCTGTGCTGAAGATCAAGTCAGAGAAAGCAAGGCACAAAGCCTACAGCACTTGCTCCTCCCACCTGACAGTGGTGATCATTTTCTATGGCACCGTAATATACATGTACCTACAACCAAGTAACAGTTATTCCCAGGAAGAAGGCAAGTTCATCTCCCTCTTCTATACCATGGTGACCCCCACCTTAAATCCCATCATCTATACTTTAAGGAACAAGGATGTGCAAGAGGCTTTAAAAAAACTCCTCTCAGGAAAATTGTTCTCCCTACAAATGTGATGTACAAGAAACTGATAGCAAATTATATAGCTACTCAGCTTCTATTTATCCAAACCTACAGTTTTCAATTTTATGCCAATTATATTATTGTACACTTACTTTATCTTCATAAGAGTGTTTTCTTCTCTCACATGTAACTAAACAAATGCATATATGTGTTTATTTGAGAGTTTGAGTCATGAGGAAGAGAGTTGGGCATTAATACGAATTGTTAATTCTCATCACAAAGCCCATATTTTACTTTAACACTTACTACCAGAGATTCAGAAAAATTACGTCATTCAATAATTACCAACTGTTTGTCTAGGTTATGGGGTCTTTTATTTTAATTTTAGTGAATTGTTCAGTTTTATCCCAAATACCTTAATTTTACTTTACAATGCTCACAATTAAAGCATTTTTTTCCCAGCGTAATGTGTAGGTAGAAAAATACTTTCCTATACCTCCAATTTCTTGACCAGTAGGGTATTGTATTAAATGTTTTTTTCTTCATAACTTATTTCTCATTTTAAAATACCTTTCAAAAAGAAGTAAGAGAAAAAATGTACTAACTGTATATTTTTTTTATAACTTAGAGAGTGCATTTCTTTTGTGGTCTGTAGGCCAATGAATGTATAGTAGTTACAAGCATTTTTTTTTCTTAATTTATTTTTCATTCACAGTTGACATTCAATATTATATTAGTTTCAGGTATACAACTTTGTGGTTATATATTTACATACAATACAAAGTAATTCCTCTGTTAAGTCTAGTACCTACCTGACATCATACATAGTTATTACATTATTATTGACTAAATTACTTACAATGTAATTTAAATCCCTGTGACTACTTTGAAGCTGCCATTTGTATTTCTTAATTCCCTCACCTTTCTAACCCAGCCCCACAACCTCCTCTCATCTGTCAACTATTGGTTTGTTCTCTGTATCTATGAATCTGTTTCTGTTTTGTTTGTTCATTTATTTTGTTCTTCAGTCTCCACATTTAAGTAAGATCATATGGTAGCTGTATTTGTCTGACTTATTTTGCTTAGCACAATATTTTCTGGGTCTAGACATGTTGTTGCAAATGGTAAGATTTTTTTAATGACTGAGTAATATTCCATTGTATATATATATATATATACCACTTCTTCTTTATTCAATCGTCTATCAATGTATACTTAAGTTGCTCCCATATCTTGTCTATTGTATATGAAGTGTTCTTTTTCTCTCATTGTATCCTCTGTTTTAAAGTCTATTTTGTCTGATATAATTTTTCTCTCCCAGCTTTTCTAAAACATTTCTATTTGCATAAAATACCTTTTTTCATTCCTTCGATTCAGTCTGTATGTGTCTTTCAATCTGAAGTGGATATCTTAATTTTATTGTGATAGAAAAACATGACATCATTCTTTGCTCTATTAGAAGAGTTGATTTAATTCATTTTAGGAAGAAGTTTTCTCTCTTCCTGGAGCATAATGCAAATGTTCAAACTTCTTTCTTTTAAAGAGGCACCGTTTACTAAGTACTTCCAGAGTCAGAGATGGTTCCAAGAGACTGAACATCCAGTTTGAGAGTTCTTATCTAGAGTTTCCCACAGGGTGCATACATAGAATTGGGGTTTTCTGAACAAATAACAGAAGCAAATGCTAAGTGTGCTAGTTAGAAATTAGTGAAAATAAAAACGTAAATTTTCCACGCCCATCCAAATTGAAGTGGGTATGTTGTAGCCAGCATATGCATGGGTCTTTTTTTCTTATCCATTCAGCCATTCTATATTTTTTGATTGGAGTATTTAAAGCATTTTTATTTAAAGTAATTATTGGTATGTTTGTAGTATTGCCACATTATAATTCATATTTTTCTCCTTTTCCTTCTCCTCTACAAAATCTCTTAAATATCTCTTATAATATTGGTATGGTGATGATGAACTCCTTTACCATTTCTTGTCTGGGAAGCTCTCTATCTCTCTTCAATTCTAAATGACAGCCATGCTGGATAGAGGAATCTTGGTTAAAGGCTCTTGCTTTTCATCAATTTGAATAATTTGTGCCAGTTTGTTCTGGCCTGCAAAGTTTCTGTTGAGAAATCAGCTAACCATCTTATAGGAGCTCTTTTGTAGGTAACTAACTGCATTTGTCTGCTTCTATGATTCTTTCTTGGTATTTAATCTTTGGCTTATTACTTATGCTGCGTGTTGGTGTGGGCCTCTTTTGGTTCATCTCGTTTGGGACTCTGCACTACCTGGGCCTGTATATCTGAATTCTTTGCCAGGATAGGGAAATTTTATGTTATTATTTCTTCAAATCAGATTTCAATTCCTATCTTCTGGTACCTCTATGATTCAAATATTGGTACACTTGATGTTGCCCCAGAGGCTCCTTAAACTATTTTCATTTTTTAATTTTTTCTGTTTCAATTGGGTACTCTTTTGCTGCTATATTGTCTTCCAAATTGCTGATTTAATCCCCTGCTTCATTTAATCTGTTGTTGATTTAGTCTACTGTGTTTTTTATTTCAATTATTTATTCTTCATTACTAACTGGTTATTCTGTATGGTTTCTATGCACTTCTTATATTGCCATCTCTTTGTAGAAGTTCTCACTAAGTTCACTGAGCATCCTTATAACCAGTGCTTTTAATTCTGTACCTGGTAGGTTGCTTACTTCCACTTCATTTAGTTCTTTTTCTGGAGTTTTCTCCTTTTCTTTCATTTGGGACATACATTTTGTTTGTTTTTCTCCTCATATTATCTACTTCTCTGTGTTTCTATCTATGTGATGAATCCGCTACATCTTTCAGTCTTGGCAGACTGGCCTTATGTAGCAGGTATTCTGTGAGGCTCAGTAGCACAGTCTGTATGATCAGTAGAGTCAGATGCCCCAGGAGTGCCCCTTTTGTATGCCCTCCACTTGTTGTTGAGACTTCGTTGTTGGCTTAATTTTTTACAATGTCACCACATACACTTCCCTCTGTATAAAAGCATGTTTGTGTAGGATGTATCTGTGCAGGTTGCAATTATTTATTCTGTAAGTGTATGTGTATTTTTGTGTGTGTGTGTGTGTTATGGTAACTATAAAAAACAGAACAATTATAAAAATATAATAATAAAGAGCAGAAGAGAATTTGTATTAAACTTATTAAGGCATTGTTTGTGCCTAGTATGTTGCCACATAAAGAGTGCAATGAGTTATCAATGCTGTCTTTTTTTGCCACCTCCAATAGCAGTTACATTTCTAGTAAATTATCACTTTTTAAACCAAAATAAGCAAACAATGTGTTTAGCTTGTTCTAAACTGAAATTAATTAATCTTATTATTACACCTAGAGATGAAAGTACTCCTTATAGCAAAAATAAGTATATCATACTATTAACATGGAAAACCTAAAACCAGATTTTCAATAAATAAACATGTGATTGCCATCACTATACCACCAACACCACATTATCTCTGCCCATTTTAATCAGATTGTTATTATTATTTGTTATTGATATGAGTTTTTCATGTATTTTTTATATTAACCACCATGTGATATATGATTTACATATTTTTTTTCTATTTCATAGAAAGCCTTTTCATTTTGTTTTTTCTTTAGTAGCAAAGAAGCTTTTTTAGTTTGATGCAGTCCCTCTTATTTTTGCTTTTGTTTCTTGTGACTTTGGTTTCACATCCAAGAAGCCATTGCCAACACCAAATGTCAAGTAGCTTTTATTCTGTTTTGTTTTGTTTTGTTTTGTTTTGTTTTTAGGAGATTTACAGTTTCAGGTCCTACGTTTAACTCTTTAATCTATTTATGGTTAATTTTTGTGAGCAATATAAGATGGGTATCCATTTTTATTTTTCTGCATATGATCATTTAATTTTCCCAACACCATATAATAAAGAGTCTACTCTTTGCCATTAGGTATCTTTTGCTCCCCTGTTGATTATTAGGTTATTGTACATATGGGGGTTATCTCTGGGCTTTTCATCCTGTTCCATTGGTTCATGTTTCTGTTTCTATGCCACTATCATAATGTTTGAATTACTATGGCATTGTAGCATAGTTTGAAATCAGGAAGTGTGATGTCTCCAGCTTTTTTATCCCTCAAGACTGCATTGGTTATTTGTGGGATTTTCGTAGTTCTATATAAATTTTATAATTTTTAAATTTTAGTGAATAATGCCAGTGGAATTTTCAAATGCACTTCTTTTAATGCATAGGTGAATTTGAGTAGTGTGCAGATTTTTAGCAATATTAATTATTTTAATTTCTGACATTGGACATCTTTCCATTTGCTTGTGTCTTCTTTAATTTCTTTCATCAAGTCTTCTAGTTTTCAGTGTATAGACATTTCATCTCCTTGGTTAAATTTATTTGTAAGTACTTTATACTTTTTAGATGCTACTGTGAGAAGGTTTGTATGTTTTATTAGCTTTTCAGATAGTTTGATGTTAATGTATAGAAATGAAATTCACATCTGTGTTAATTTTGTATCCCTTCACCTTTACTCAGTATGTTGATTAGTTTTAGCAGTCTTTTAGTGTTTAGGATTATTATGTAAAGATTGTAGTATCTGCAAAGAAAAATTTAATCCTTCCTTTCTGGTTTGGATGCTTTTATTTCATTGTCTTTTCTAATGATTCTGACTAGAACTTCCACGCTATGTTGAGTAAGAGCAGTGAGAGTGGGTGCACTTGTCTTATTTCTGATCTTACATGAAAATCTTTTAACCTTTCACCATTGAGAATGATGGTAGCTGTGAGCTCGTTATATATGGTCTATATTATGTTGAACTATGTGCCTTCTATTGCAAACTTGTTGAGAGTCCTTCCACGAAATGATGTGTTTTGTCAAATGTTTTTATGCACCCTTGTGATAATGATATAATTTTTATATTTTATACTATTAATGTGGTTTATCACATTTATTGATTGACATATTGAATGAGCTTTGCATCTCTGGAATAAATCATGTTTGATCGTACTATGTGACCATTTTAATGTGCTGTTGTGTTTAGTTTGCTAGCATTTTCTGGAGAATTTTTAAAACTCATATGCATTGGTCTTTAGTTTTCTTTATTGTAGTGTTCTTATCTGGCTTTGAAATCAGGGAAGTGCTCGTCATGTAAAATAAGTTTGGGAGTGTTCGCTTCAATTTTTATAGAAGAGTTTCAGAGGAATTGGTATTAGTTCTTCTTTAAATGTTTGATAGATTTCATCACTTAAGGCATCTTCTCCTGGACCTTTCTGGGTCAAGGGGGTTTTGATTACTGATTCAATTTTCTTACTAGTCATTAGTCTGTTCAGATTTTCTGTTTTTTCATGTTTCAGTGTGGTAATTTATGTCTCTAGGAATTTATCCATTTCCTGTATGTTATCCAATTTTTGGCATGTATTTCTTCATAGGAGTCTCTTATAATTTCTTTCTTCACTAACTTTGGAGTAGCATGTCTTTTTTTATTTCTTTCTGGTGGAAAGTTAAGCTGATTATTTGAGATTTTTCCTATTTTCTTTTTTTTTTTTTTTTTT